>JACEIK010007600.1:55772-73274 GCA_018107945.1 Datura stramonium | reverse complement strand
GGGCCTTAATCAGTTAATAGTTGGTGACCTTGCCGGTCACAGAGTAGTTTAGCATTTGATTCAGCATTTCAGTGAAACTAGTCAGCATGGTGGCCTTGTCGGCCCACATAGGTTCCTTTATACTATTGTGGTTCTGGTCAGCTGTTGTTTTCTTACAGGAGGCTATAGGCCTAGTCTGCCGGAGGCTGTATTTACAGCCGTTATATAGCCCGTTGGTTCCATGAATCCACAGTTAGAGTCAGCCTAGCACCAGAAGTGCTTAAGCTCAGTAGTCCAGCAGTCCAGGTCTTAGTAGGGCACCAGGTGCCAGTCATGCCTCCCAAGGCAGGGCGTGACAATCTAAATGCTATAATGGTAGCTATTATTGTATGGAAACTCGATAAGAGACAAATAATCATCCCAACTACCCTTGAAGTCAATCACACATGCTCTCAACATGTCCTCGAGAGTCTGAATTGTCTGCTCCGCTTGACCATCCTTTTGCGGGTGAAATTTTGTACTTAGATTAACCTGAGTACCACGTCCTTTTTGAAACAATCTCCAAAACTAAGAGGTAAATTAGGTACCTCTGTCTGATATGATGGACAAGGGCACTCCATGCAATCGAACTAGCTCTCGGATGTATAGTTTGGCATAATCCTCCGTCAAATCCGTGGTTTTGACTTGTAGAAAATGAGCGGCTTTGGTCAACCTGTCTACAACAACCCAAATGAAGTCATACTGGCGATGAGTGCGAGGCAGCCCTGTGATGAAGTCCATATTGATTTCTTCCCACTTCCAAGTAGGAATACTAATATCCTGAAGCACACCTCCCAGTCTCTGATGCTCAACTTTCACTTGTTGATAGTTCGGGCACTTAGCTACAAATTCTGCGATGTATTTCTTCATGCCATTCGACCAATAGACTTCCCGTAAGTCACGGTACATCTTGGTGGAACATGGATGGATTGAATACCTGGAACAGTGAGCCTCATGCAACATTCGATTTCTAAAATTATCAATGTTCAGAACGTACAAGAGACCCTGGTACCGAAGCACACCATCTCCCCCTTTGGAGAAGACCTCTACCTTCTGATTTTGAACGGATTCCTTTAACTTTACCAAAATTGGATCCTCGTCTTTTCTAGCTTTTACATCAGTCACTAAGGATGATTCTGATCGGTTCTGAATAACAACACCGCCATTGGATGAGTCAACCAATCGAACTCCCAACCTTGTAAGTCGATGCACATTCTTCACCAGCTCCTTTCTTCCTTCATCCACATGGGACACACTTTCCATAAAGAGTCTACTAAGTTCATATGCTACTACATTATCCTTGCCCGGATGGTAACGGACACTCATATCATAGTTCTTGAGTAGCTCCAACCACCTCCTTTGACGAAGATTGAGATCCTTCTGTGTAAACACATGTTGTAGAATCTTATGGTCCGTAAACACATCTACATGGATCCCGTACAAATAATGCCTCCATATCTTCAAGGCGAATACCACTGCCGCCAATTCGAGATCATGGGTCGGGTAATTCTTCTCATGAACTTTCAGCTGTCTGGAGGCATATGCTATGACTTTTCAGTGCTTCATCAGTACACACCCAAGTCCGATCCTTGAAGCATCACAATAAACCATGAACCCTGCGGTAGAGTTAACATCGGTGCTGAGGTGAGTCAAGTCTTTAACTCCAAATAGAAAAAGGTTTTGGGGAAACAAGGGAAGAACAATTCCCTTGTTGAATTCCTACATACCTGGATAAGAAATCCCTTGAGAAAAAGATTGAATTTCTGCAACTGACAAAGAGCCCTAGTTCTTGATCTGAGAGTTTCCTAACTGCTTCTACTCTTTACACTTGAGGGAATGAGTGGAATGAAGGGGTAATGTCATTCTACCCCTTTAACTCCCTCCTAAAAGAGCCCAAAACTATAGGGTTTTAAGATAAAAAGTCTAGAAAATTACAAAAATAACCTTGAAATAAAATCTAAAAAACTGCCCGACAGGGGACCAATGAGTCACTCAACGAGTCGTTGGTTGAGGCCACGACTCATTGGGACCAGTCGTTGTTCCTACTGTCTGGATTTTGGGTTCACTATATTTGATAATGAGAGATACCATGACTTATTAGATGAACCAACAGGTCATTGGTTCCTCCCGTGGTCACTGGACGAGAAAACTGGGAGGCCTGACAACGGGCAGCACAACCACTCGTTGGTGGACCCAACGGGTCGTTGTGTCCATTTGTTACCTTCACTGGAAAAATTGTAAAAATCCCTGACTTGACACGACGGGTGATCACAACGACTCTTCGTGTGATACAACGGGACGTTGCTACCACTCGTTACCACTGAAGAGGGTTTTAGGGGCTCTCAACCAACGACTCACACCACGAATCTTGTATCAAATGACAACTCATTGGTTGAGTCGTAGGGTCCTGGAAAAGGAGTTCTGATTTGGGGAACCAACGAGTGACAGGATGACTCATTGTTTCTATCCCGTGGGTTCTCGAAGGACCAAGCAGGGTTGACCACGACTGATACAGTGAGTCGTTGGAACTGACCACAACTCGTTGTCTCAGTCGTTATGAGGCATTTTTTTCTGGTTTCTTCTGGATTTTTCTTGCAAGGTCTGAGTTTGGTCCAGAAAGGTTTTGGGGTGTTACAACTAATACTCAGACAAAGATTTTCGTAGCTGACCTGATACTTGGACCAAGATTCTCATATATAGCACCTCGCACCAATAGCCTCCTAATACTTGCGGTTGATGAGCCCGCAAGTGTACGGGTCGTACAAGTAATACAGTGGCTCTTTTTAAGAACCGGAATGTCGAACCCACAGGAATAGGAATACGGGGTGAANCTAGTGTTTTTTGAGTCTAGATATTAGGATTTATCTTGAAATTTGAGTTGAAAATTGATTTTGCCATTGGAGACCTGGAGCTTGAAGACTTGAAGAAATTGGCAATTGAGTTTCATTGGTGGAGCCTGATTTGTGGCTAAATTTTGATTGGGTTTTGTTCTCTACATCAAGGGTAACATAATCCTAAAGTTAGAAGTGATTTGGAGTTGTAGAGAAGCTTCCATCATTAAAGACTTTGAGGGTTTAAAGACTTTATGAAAATTGCAATTGGGTCTTGTTGATTGAGATTAAATTTAAGCTTAATTTTAATTGGGGTATGTTCTCTACATCAAGGGGAACATAATCCTAAATTTCGAGCTCATTTGGAGAAGTTTTGATCAAGGGTTTTGTTCTTCATGTTCTTGGTGTTCTTGAAGATCTTCATATCTTAAAGGTGAAGAAGAAGACAAAGGTACTTTAGATCCATTTCTTCCCTTTAATTTTGTGAAAAATGTGTTAGTGGGTCCATTTGTGGAAATTATTAGTTTAAAAAAATTCAAAATTGAAAAAAATAGATTTGTAAAAAAAAAAAAATCCACGTGGATGCCACGTCAGTGCCCAGTGAGTAGATATCTACCACCGGACTGCCAGCAAAGCAGTCAACTCGGCAGCTCAGTCAGCAGCCATGTCAGCACTGACTCAGCACCAAATCAGTGCCAGTCAGCAGCCACATCAGCTAAAGCAACTCCAGCCTTCCCCACTCTCACTTCTGGCATGTGAGTCTCACTTTCAGAGAGGAAGTGTGCAGATTTTTGGGTTTTTAGCCAAAATTTTTCCAAGTGTTGGGACTTTTTAGACACCAAAATTTTTTTAAGTTTCCAAACTTCACGGTTATTTTTCCAAATTCATTTTCTTTAAATTTCTACACTAATTAACAAATTTAGTTAGTTGTTTAATTATTTCATCATTTTTTCCATCTCTTTAATTCCCAAAACTACTAACATCAAGTACGTCACCTACTTTTTGTTAGTTTTTTTGAGTCTGAATTTTTTCGTGCTTCTTCTTCTTCTACCTTTTTTTTCTTTATTCTCGTTGAACTTTCTTGATTCCATCACATTATCTTGAGTATTTCTTCATTGAATCAACAAGAATCCATTCAAAAACTTGAGTTGAGCTTGGCTACTTGTAACTGAACAAATTACACAAGCTACAATCTTTAGTCATGGAAATTATTAGGCATCTAAGGAGAGCATTCCTTGAGCGAGTTTGAATTATTTTCACTAACGTAATGAGTTTGTTTTATGTTTTTTTTGTGTCTTCCATAGGTACGATGGCCAATCAAGAAGAGGTGAATAGGGTTCCCACCGGGGAATCCACTTTACATGATGTGGTGAACATGATAACAACTTTATCTTTTCGTATGGAAGGGAGGATGGATAACTTGGAAAATCATTGTTTTGACCTTGAATCAAGGAAAGAGACTCTACTCCTTTCTATCACCATAGACAAACAAGTGGAGTTCGTCATGACTCCTCTTCTCCAATTTCACCACGGACTTTTCATAAAATATTCTACCTCACCTCCACCGCTCCCCTACAATATTCTACAACTCCATTACCTACTACTACCCTACCATATGTTCCTCCACCACAACCATATGTTCCTCCACCAACACCACATGCTCCTCCATCATACCCACATATGCCTTTTTCCTCCACCAAATACCCGTCTTCCAATTCAAAATGTCTTCCCAAACCGCAATGCCCAACCTTTGGATGGTGAATTCTATGAGAAATTCCAAGAAGAGTTTGATGATATTCCCAATGATTACCACAACCATTTGAGAGGGCCACACATGAACTTTCAAGGTCCTCACCGTGGAAGAGGAGGTCGACATGGTCCTATCAATCACATAGGTAGAAATGGAGGTGATTATCGAAGAGATGGTCAACATGGTAGGCGCTACCATGATGAGTTCTATGTTGAGGGTCCTTATAGGGTTCATTAGTTCAATGGAAACAATGGAGGTCGGGACATGACTCTCAACTCCATCAAAGTGACTCTTACTTCCTTGAAAAGTGAAAGCAACCCGGATGTCTTTCTTGATTGGGTGATGCAATGTGATAGGATCTTTTCGACAAATGAGATGTCCGATATCCGAAACTCATCTTATGCCATTGCTCAATTTTAGGTCTTTTCTTCCACATGGTGGGAAATTAAAGTTAAGGCACGAAGGATGCATGGTTTGTCTCCCACCCCACCTTGGGAAGAGTTGAAAATTTTTTTGAGGCGGAAGTAATTTTGAGAGGTACTTCCAAGAGAAACTAAAGAAGATCTACACTTTGCAACAAGGCACTAAAAGTGTAGAGCAATACTATGATTAGTTCCAACTCTTAAAGATGCAGATTGATTTTGCTAAAGATCCTTTGAATGCTATGACTCGATTTAGAGCCGGGTTGAGTAAGGATATTGCTTCCCACATGGGACTCCACCACTATAATGATATTGATGAAACTCTTGAGGTGGCTATTGAGATAGAGGTGGATCTCCAAGAGGAGAAGCTTTCCAAATCAAGGGGTTTTAAAGGTACTTGGCACTACAATAAAGTTGGAGGAGCTTCTTCTTCCAATTGGCAAAAGGACAAGGGTACCACGCAAGATGTCAAGAGGCCTGTTGCCGAAAAGCAATCAAGTGGAGCGACCCACTCCCATTCTTTCTCCAAAGGAAGGAGGTAACACTTCTTGCCCTCTTAAATGTCACAAATGTCAAGGTTTTGGTCATAAGATGAGTTTGTGTCCCAATCGGAGGGCATTTATTGTGTTGGCTGATGGTCTTTATTGTTATGATGATGTTGATGTTGTTGAGGGGGTTGACATTGATGACCCCCAAGTGGAGGGTGATGTTGTAGTTGATGAGGAGTGTGGGGATGGTAATGATGTTGGTGTTCCTTATGGACTAGCCAAGAAGACTTTGGTAATCAAGAATTTGCCTGAAGAATGTGACCTTACCGTTCTATTATATCTAATGTGGCGACCCATGATAAGTGAAGCTATGGATGATCATTCTTGTGAATGTCAAGGTATAATCGCTAAACTTAACACTTCAAATATTTTCAATGAACCAAGTGTTAGTGATAGCTTATCTTCTTGTGGTTCTTAATGATTCTCTTCCATGTCTTTATAATGTTGATGTTGAGATTAACCAAACACTAGTTGATCCTTTTGATGACCGAATCGATTATTCTTGCAAAACCGATTTGTGTCCACCTAGTGTTAAGACTTGCGATGTCAATGATAGTACATTGTCATTTGAAGTTGTAATGATCAACTTATTTGTGATACTTGTCCACTAATTGAGGAATTTTGTGATGCAGTTAATAAGTCTCAATGTAGTGATGATGTGGATGAAGTTGGTCATTTGAAAAAGTGTGACTCTTTGAGAATCTTCCTTTTGGATCCTATTACTTGTTTTGCTCATAGAAGTTATCTGAATGAAAATGCTTTAAATAATGGAATTAATTTTTTTGAGAATGATATTGCATGCTTTGACTCTTTATCTTCATTTGGTTGTTCTCTATTAAAGTACAATGTCTTATTTGATGATGATGAGATCTTTTCTAATGTTGAGTGCAGTATTATTCAACATGATAGTGGTGTAGCTATTATCCTTGGATATACCTTGTACGATAATCCACTATGAAATGTTGACAAAGAAAGTGATTTTTATGATCAAATAGGTACTTCGTCTTTGAGTGTCATATTTCTTGATAATGTGTTGGATGATGCTTTATATTTATCAATGATCTTACCTCTGGGGACACTATGAATGAAGTTGCTTTGTTGGAAACCTTCCTTTATTATGTCTTTGCTTATGATGATACTCATGGTTGCTTTATGGGCTTTCCTTGTGAGAAAAGGGGTTTTATTGAGATTATTGGTTGGTAGGTTTGACCAAAATGGATGGATATCATTTCCTTTTGACCTAGGTAGCCCTTTGATTTTATGTATGTTGGTTTGGCCTAATTACATTTTTGCTAACCCTCATGCTACGAGGTCCTTGTTCTTGTTTGTCTTCTCTATGCTCGTACAAGATCTAGATTGGAGGATGAATCCTTTTCAAGAAGGGGAGAATGATGCAATCCAAAGTTCCTATAAATGGATGATAGCTTGAGAGGGTAAAGGATGGACGGGAGCGCAAGGTGGCCATGTTGATAAATAATATGGGCTAATGTTGCAAATGGTCATTCTTTGATTTCAAGAAAAGGGAAGAGAACCAAACAAGACCCTTACTCATTAAGGCCATATTTGTAATAGTCTCTACTTCTCCTTACTTAGTATAAATAGGAGTTCTTGTAATTTTCATAAGGAATTTTGATTACTTTGAACAAACCATATTTTGAGTGTGGTAAATTGCTAAGCTTTTGTCTAGCCTTAGATTATTAATTGTGTAGAGAGGAGGGTTGCAAGGGTAATTAATCTCCCTTGAGGTCTTTCTAAGAACTTGGTGCTTGTTGGATTGCGGATTTTAGGTCCTTGTTTCTTAATAAGGGTTGCTTTTCCTTCCAAATTTGTGTCAAGTTAGTTATCCTTTATCTATCATTTACTTTTCCTTGTATCGTGTGCCTTCATCAGCCAGTGTTCCATCAAATCCTCGGGGTGATAAGAGGAGCAGGGTGTCAGGTTTAAGCGGACAGAGGGACACACTGGTAGAGTGCACCATTAAAGTCTACAGAAAATATTGTTAGAACCACATAAGAGAGTGCCTAGTTGAATCAGATATTTTCTTCGGAGAGTGCCTAGTCGAGTTAGATATTTGCTTTAGGTATGGGAAACCTGGGCACATGCGCAGGGAGTTTCCTTTGGCTAGGCAGGGCGACAATAGAGGTCATGCCCAAACTACCAGTTTAGCAGCAGCTCCAACAGCATATCCTTCTCAGCAGGGTGTTTCCACTAGTGCAAGTAGTGGTCAGCATCAGAATAGATTTTATGCTCTCTCATCTTGTCAGGAGTAGGTGGTCACTCCATATGTGGTCACTGGTATGTTGCGAGTATTTCATATTGATGTGTATGCATTGTTAGATCCAGAGGCTATATTATCTTTTGTGACGCCTTTTGTTGTTATTAGTTTCAAAGTCATGCCCAAAATCCTATCAAAATCCTTATTAGTCTCTACTCCAGTTGATGACTCAGTTATAGCCCAACAGGTATACAAAAATTGCCCTGTCACAGTCCTTCAGAAAGTCACCTCAGCCGATTTAGAAGAGATAGACATGACTGATTTTGATCTTATCTTTGGTATGGATTGGTTGCATGCATATTATGGCTCAGTGAATTGTAGAACTCGTATGGTAGGATTCCGGTTTCTGGGTGAGCTAGTCCTAGAATGGAAGGGTAGTTTAGTTTTTCCTGCACGTTGCGTCATCACCTACCTTAAGGTCCAAAAAGATGATTTCCAAGGGTTTCGTGTACCATCTAGTTCAAGTTAAGGATGCTACTTTCGAGACCTTACTTTTCAGTCTATCCCAATTGTATGTGAGTATCAAAAGGTTTTCCTAGATGACCTACTAGGAGTCCCTCCCGAGCGGGAGATCGACTTTAGTATTGACCTTCTTCTCGATACGCACCCTATATCTATTCCTCCTTACAGAATGGCTCCAGCTGAGCTAAAGGAGTTGAAAGAGTAGTTGAAGGATCTCCTAGATAAGGGCTTCATCCGACCTAGAAAATTCTCATGGGGTGCCCCAATTCTCTTTGTTCAAAAGAAGGATGGGTTTCTTCGTATGTGAGTTGACTAACGATAGTTGAACAAGGTTACAATAAAGAAAAAGTATCCCCTCCCCATAATTGATGACTTGTTTGACCAACTTCAGGGTGCTAAATGTTTCTAAAAGATAGACCTTAGATCCGAATATCATCATCTCAGAGTTAGAGACAGTGACATTCTGAAGACATCATTTAGGTCTTTGTACGGTCACTATAAGTTTGTAGTTATGTCTTTTGGACAAATGAATGCTCTAGCAGCTTTTATGGATTTGATGAACAGGGTGATAATCCATTTTAAGACATGTTAATGATTGTCTTCATAGACGACATTCTCATATAGTCTCAGAGTGAGGAGGAGCATGTCGCTCATTTGAGGATTGTGCTACAGCCTCTCAGGGATTACCAATTGTTTGCCAAATTCAGCAAGTGTGAGTTTTTGTTTAACTCAGTAGCATTTTTCGGCCATGTGGTGTCAAGTGAGGGTGTGCAGGTGGACTCTCAAAAGATAGAAACGGTGAAGAATTGGCCTAGACTGGTTAATCTTTCGAATATCATGAGCTTCTTAGTTTTTAGTTGTCTATTATAGGAGGTTTGTTGAAAGATTTTGATCCATTGCAACACCGTTGACTAAGTTGACTCAGAAGAAATTAAAATTTTAGTGGTCGAATGCCTTTGGGAAGAGTTTTCATAAGTTAAAGACTCGACTCACTTCAGCCCCAATATTGACCTACCAAAGGGCACGAATGGATTCGTCGGGTATTTTGATGCCTCTAGGGTTCGTCTTGGTTGTGTGTTAATGCAACATGCTAAGGTCATTGCATATGCCTCTAGATAGCTCAAGACTCATGAAAAGAATTATCCGATGCATGACCTAGAGTTGGCAGCAGCGGTGTTTGTATTGAAGGTTTGGAGACACCACTTGTATGGGGTGCATATGGATGTGTTCACGGACTACAAGAGCCTAAAGTATGTGTTCACCTAGAAGGGCTTTAATTTGTGACAAAGGAGATGGTTAGAGCTGCTCAAGGACTATGACATGAGTGTCCTTTATCATTCGGGAAAGGCAAATATAGTGGCGGATTCCCATAGCAGACAGTCCATGGAGAGTGTTTGTCATATGAAAGATGGAAGGAATGAGTTGGTGAACAATGTGCATCATCTTGCACGATTAGGGGATCGCCATATGGATTAGACAAATGGTGGTGTCATTATTCAGAATAGGTCAGAACCTTTCTTTGTAACCAAGGTCAGGCTAGGCAAGACGAGGATCCTATCTTAGTGAGTTAAAGGAAGCAGTTCAATATCAGAAGGTGGAGGTCTTCTCCCAAGAGGGAGATTGTGTGCTTCAAGATCAGGGTCATTTATGTGTTTTGGGTGTCAATGATTTGAGAGAAAGGATGTTGCATAAGGCTCATAGTTCCCTAGATTCTATACATCCAAGTGCCACCAAGATGTACAGTGACCTACGGAAGTCTATTGGTGGAGTGGCATGAAGAGGAACATAGCAGAGTTTGTGGCGATGTGTCCGAATTGTCAATAAGTGAAAGTTGAGCATCAATGACCTGGAGGTGTGCTACAAGACATCAATATCCCTTCTTGGAAGTGGGAGGAAATCAATATGGACTTCATCATAGGGTTGCCTCGCACTCGCCGACAATACGACTTTATATGGTTAGTGGTAGACAGGTTGACCAAAGTAGCTCATTTTTTACCGGTCAAAACTAGCGATTCAGTTGAGGACTATGATAGATTGTACATTCGAGAGTTGGTTCAGTTTCACTGGATTCCCTTGTCCATCGTTTCGGACAGAGTTACTCAGTTTACCTTGGAGTTTTGGAGAACATTTCAAAAAGGACTTGCTACTCAGGTCAAGGCTAACACAACTTTTCACTTGTAGCTCGATGGTCAAGGTGAGTGGACCATTCAAATTCTTGAGGATATGTTGAGAGAATGTGTGATTGACTTCAAAGGAAGTTGGGATGATCATTTAACTCTCATCGAGTTTTCTTACAACTACACATATCATTCTAGCATTCAGATGGCTCCATTTAAGGCTCTTTATCGGCGGAGGTGTAGATATCCTATTGGTTGGTTTGAGGTAGGCGAAGCTACATTGATAGGGCCAGATTCAGTTCAAGAGGATGTGGAGAAAGTTTAGCTTATAAGGGAAAGGCTGAAAACAACTCAGAGTCTTCAAAATTCATATGTGGATGTTAGGCGGAGAGAACTTGAGTTTGAAGTTGATGATTTGGTGTTTTTGAAGGTTTCTCTCATTAAGGGAGTGATGAGGTTTGGAAAGAAAGGGAAGATTATTCCCTTATATGTTGGCCCATACATGATTTTAGACGTTCTAGAAAAGTGGCTTATAGTTAGAGCTACCAGCAGAGTTAGCTTTGGTACATCTAGTTTTCCATGTATCGTTGTTGAAGAAGTGCATTGGTGATTTGTCCTTCGTTGTTCTGGTGGAGAGCATAGGTGTGAAGGATAGCTTTACCTATGAGGAGGTACTCGTTGAGATCCTTGATCGTCAGGTTAGAACGTTGAGGAACAAGGAAGTAGCTTCAGTGAAGGTCTTGTGGAAGAATCAGCTTATAGAGGGAGCTATGTGGGAGACCGAAGAAGATATGATGACTAAATACCCGCATTTATTCCCTTCTAGTTCCGTTTTATCATGAGGTATCAATGTCCTCTCTAATACTCTATTCAGTTTCATGTCAAGTTCATGTCCCTCAGTCCTTTCATGTCCTAGAATGTATGTATGATACTTGAATTCAGTTTAGTCATATGTATTAGTCCTGAGTCAGTCACTCTATCAGCTTCAGCTTCAGATGTTCAGTATTTAGGATTGTAGTTCCTTTCCCCAGCTTTTCAGTATTTTTAATCCATAATCGAGGATGAATGTTCCCAAGGGAGAGATATTGTGATACCCTAAAAGTTCATAAGATTAGCCTCGGGATTAGAAAGGTGATCAACAAAAAAAGGAAAATTTTCACAAGAAGACTCGTGGTATGAGTCGTGTGAGAAGGTATGACTCATGGGAAGAGTTCATGGTCAGAATCTGCTAAAGAAAGCCCAGTAACAACAAATCAAGGTATAACTCATAGGATCATGTAACGAGTCGTTGTTAGGGGTCATGGGAAGTTGCTTGTATGTCAGGTATGGAAGGTATGACTCATTATGGAAAACAATGGATTGTGGTAGGGAGTCGTTGGTTGGTTTAGGAGTGTCAGGGTTGGAAGGTACGAGTCACGATATGACTCGCTGTTGGGAGCAATGAGTCATGGTTTGCACTCGTAGGAAGGGGGCAGAGAAATTGACAGAAGTGGTAATGGACTGGACCAATGACCCATCATCCGATAGTATGAGTCGTGGTGTAATTTGTGGGAAACTTTAGATGTTAGGGTGAAATAGTGGTGATGATGGGTGGTTACAACGAGTCGTGGTATTGAGGTACAACTCGTGGTGTGAATTGTTACTCCTGGCAGTGTTCAAATTTCGGAAAAATCAGTAAGAGTATTTTCATAATTCTTAAGCTCCTAAGCCCTAAACTATATTGTTTTAAGCCCTGAAAGATCTTTATTAAGGGAGTTTAACCTATTCTAATTTGTTTAACCCCCCATACATGCAAGTTTAGAGGTTTTCTATTGAAGATCAAAATTAAATTCTTCAATTTCTTTTCCAAATCTCTTAAGCTACCAAAGACAAGTGTAGATTCAGTTTACCTAGATATGTAGGACTATGAATGAGTGTTTCCTTTCACTCTCATGCCCAAATCTCTCCTCAATTTCATAAATTCAAGTCTTAATTTAAGTTGATGATCTTATGGGGTTTTATCCCAAATTCATGAAATTCTCTATGATTTGTTATTGGTTAATTTTCTTCACGTTTAAAAGTATGCTTTAAGATCCATGGGAAGATTTTACACCTATTTTGATTATAAATTTCATACTATGAAGTCTCAAAATTTATGCCTAATTATGTAAGTTTATGAATTACCCATGTATGAATCAATGATTTTGGCTAATGAAGTCTATTTCAAGTATGCTGATTTTCCCAAGCATGTATGTCCTTCATGATTTATGAGTTTATGATTTTGACTGACTCACGAGCCCTTATTTCATGGCTAGTCATGTATTTCAAGTATGATCACGTATATTATAATTTAACTAGACCATAAGCTTCATCTTTGATTTCACGATAATTATATTAGTCCTCATGTTTTTTGGAGTAGTGTCTAGCACCAAGTAGGGTCGGCGTTCAGGTAAACTCCAAGGTCTCATAACTATGTACCACCATAGGTATATTTTCATGATAAACCCTATGGGTCTCCTTATTGGCGATATCACGCCAAGTATCTTTCCTTGCCTTGGCAAGCTCGGGACGACTCTGCCCACTTGAGCGAGATAGTTGGGGCATCATGTAAGCTCTATCATGATGGTGCCGGTTAAGATGAGTCCTTCCATTATTCCTCATGATTTCTGTTATACATATTTATGACTTATGATATTATGTTTTCAGCACGGTTGACCCAATGATTAGTTTGTAAGATTTTACTCATGATTTCAGATATGGCAAGCCATATGATTTTGTTTCTAGCTTTTGTTCATTCTGTTAAGATATGAGACTCAGTTTATGATTATACATGTTTTCAAATATCAGCATGCAGTCCCTACTCTCATGATCTTATGATTTGTGTTTATATGCATGATTTCAATTTATACTTACTCAACGTATTTTACTTACCTTGCATACTCAGTATATTCAAGTACTGACCACATACTCTATGTTGTATCGGTTCATGATATAGGTTCAACCGATCAAACTCAGTTCTGCCGCCAGTCAGATTTCCTGTAGCTTAGTTCAGTTTCTCTCGTTGGTGAATCCTCATCATTCGAGGACCTTCAGTTGATGTTTAGTTATCTTATTTTGTTTTTTATATTTAGTGAGCTAGTTGGGGGTGCTGTCCCATCAGCTCTTCAGACATGTTAGAGGCTTATGAGACAGTATGTAGAATTTCATCTTTATCAATGTTGACTCTATATGATTATTACGTATTCAAACTTCCACTTATTCATGTTTCAGTTATAAGATTTTGCTTGATATATGTTCTTTAGTTATCATGTTCATGACATGGGTTGAATTGGAGGCAATAGTGCTTCTAGGCTCCGTGTCTCGATCCAAACCTATGTTTGGGTCATGACACCTTCTGTGTCTGGTTTAGGGATGTGGACATCTGGGGCCCGGATACTATTCAATATTCTTGATTGTTGTGGCTTGCGACTCAACTCTCTGGTTCATGCCAAATATATCAGCACTAATGTCCTTTTGGTGATCATTAGTTTACTTTGCCTTTTTCAGAAGCTTCGCCATCATGCTCTCCATCTTTGAGGTTCCAACATCACCCTCATCAGCCTTTGGAGGAACATAAAGGCCGGTGTGATCATTCTAATATCCATCATCCTTCCTCAAATAACCTTCTAATTCTCGTCCTCTGCTTCTGTCCCTGTATCCAACTCTATTGTAGTTGTCCTTATATTAGTTCAGATCTTGGTTACCGGAGACTTGGCACCAAGTGTCTTGACTAGAGCCTGGGCGTTAGCCCAAAAACTCGGCACTTGCTTATCCAAGAAGTTTGCCTCCTCCTCGAAATAAGAGTGCTCAAACCCCGATTCTTGACTTTGAGTTCCCACTGAATTCACCTTCTTAGCTCCAGACCCTATGATATGCTTCGTTAGAATGCCCATGGATGTTCTCATATGAGCTAGCTCCTAATCACGCTCCTCTTCTTTCTTGTCTAGCTCCACAGTCATACCAATAGCATATGTACCTGCAGTTGTCTCAGCCTCTCTGGTATGCCAAGCTCTATTTGTTTTGGTCACTCAGTCCAGTATAATTTTTTCTTCCTCCTACGAGTGAGTCATCAATGCTCCATCATCCACTGTATCTTCCACACCTTTAGTGTTGTTGTTCAGAGACCTGTAAAATATTTCCAACAAGCTCTCGTTGGGAATTCTGTGATTCAGGCACTTAGTAGACTTTTTCTTGAATCTTATCCATGTCTCATGCAGTGCCTCCGTTTTGGCCTGTCGAATGTCTTAGATCTCATCTTTGAGTTGCAACATCCTAGAAGGTGCAAACAACCTATCCAAAATGGCATGTTTTAGTTCCCTCCAGTAGGTGATGGAGTCGTTTGGCAACTCCAACAACCATAGAGTAGCCTTACCAGATAGAGAGAACAGAAAGAACCGTAGTCTGATATCATCTTCGCTCACTTTTGACAACCTGTAAGACTTGAAAATACCCATAAAGTTCATCAAGTGAAGATTTGCATCATCAGCTGCATTACCACTAAACACTCCCGTCATATTCAGTAGCAGAATCATTGTGCTAGTAATATAAAATTTTGTCCCAGCCGATAGAGGTAGGGGTACAAAATGTTGTCCCAGCCAGTCGTCCAGTGACCCGTTGGGTGCATCACGAGTCATTGAGTGACTCATGGGAAGGAGGTTGTACTTGATTGAGTTTTGGGATTTGAGGCTAAAAAGTGAGACCATGAGTTGTTAGGTGGTCCGTGGTCAAAGGTTGACTGGAGGATGAAGAATTTGGGCAGTGCATCTAACGACCAGTCACCATTAGTCATTAGGGACACCACGAGTCTTGGTGACCAGTGTTGACAAATTCCAATGCAGGCAACGGGAATCAGACCACGAGTCGTGGTGATGGGCACGAGTCGTCCAGTCCCTCGTTGGGACTGGTAGGGTCCTATTTTCTGTGAATTTTTTAAGGGCTTTTAAGCAATTACTAAGTTCCTAAGGCCTATACTATGTATCTTTTAGCTCAGAATAGTGTGTCTTAAGAGGGGTCAGTTCATTCTAAGCCTATTCTCTTCCATGCATGCAAGTCTAGAAGCTCCTAAGGGTGATCAAGCCTAGATTCCTCAAGTTCTTCCCGAAGTTTTCTTTGGGCAAGCAAGTGAGTTGCGAAATTAGATATCTACAGGTATGTAGGGTTATGAATGAGTGTATTCATCCACACCCATGCCCAATCCCTCTTCAATTCCATGAAATTCTAGTTGATGAATCTATGGGGTTTTAACCCAACATGTGAATTCTCTAAGTATCAATCGTGGGTATGATCTAAGCATGTTTTCAATATCGAATTATGATTAATGGGCATATTTTACAATGTTTTCAATTATAAATTATGTTTTCAAGTTTTATAAATTCCGATTCCCATCCATGAAAGTTCATGAAAGTGGAGATCTATAATATATGTATTCAGGCTTGATGAGATGTATATGAAGAAAGTATGATTTTGAATTACCCATGTCTATGTTCATGTTTTCGAATGGTCAAGTCTATTTCAAGCATGTTTATGTATTGGGAAAGCCCATATGATCAAGTATGTTTTATGATTTATCTAAATTTTATGTTATTAGCTTACCACATAGATTTTCGAGTCTATATTCCCACTATTTTCAACTTGTGGTATGGTTTGAGCCCAAGGCTCCTCATGTTATGACTTTAGATTTATGCATGTATGTTATCAGTCAGCTTCGTCACTAGACGATGGTTTAGCTTTGCTGAAAAATGATGGAGAGCATATGTATATTTTTGGGAGTAGTGTCTAGCATCGAGTAGGCTAATGGTCAGTCAACCCTATGCCTCAAAACTGCGTGCCAATGGTGGTATGTTCAGATTATTTGGGACCTCCCTTGTGAGCTTCCCCTACCCCCAAGGGGCCTTCAGCCTGATATCGATATCATTGTAGCATCCTTAGCCCTGGAAAAGCTTTGGTTGGCTATGCCTACTTGAGTGTGATAGTCGGGACCACATAAGCTCTATCATGGTAATGTCACTTATATTACGAGTCTCCCATTATTCCTCATGATTTCAGTTATGCGTGTTCATCAGTCATGTTATTATATTTTTAGCAGGTTTGACCCAATGTTCAATTTTACTTATGATTATCAGTTTTTTTCATCTTTGACCCATTCGATTCAGTTATGATGTTTAGTTATGTTTAGATCATTATTTCAGAAAATAACATGCAAGCACTACACTCAGATTCTTACGATGAAATGTTTTTATATTATGCTTGACTTATTATTTTACTTACTAAGAGGTTTTACTTACCTTACATACTGAGTACATTCCACGTACTGACGCATACTCTATGTTGTATCGTTTCATGATGCAGGCTCAGTCCCGTCGCTAGTAAGATCTACAGTATTAGCACTTTTCAGCCAGAGTTGGTGAATCCTCATCTTTCGAGGGCCATTCTTTTCAGTTGTATTTATTATTTTCAGTTTCAGACTTTAGTGAGTTAGTTGGGGTCTTGTACCATCAACTCGTCAGTAGTAGAGGCTTTCTAGACATAGTATGTATTCAGTATTTAGTCTTGCGTAATGTATTCAAATGTTGTGATATTTCCAGATTTCCACTTTATTATACATGTTAGACTTCCGTTTCATTATGTTGAGTTTAGATGTTATGTTCATGGCATGGATCGACTTGGAGCCCCTTGGGGTTCTTTGTCCTGTTTCTCGATTCGGGCTTATGTTCGGGTCGAGGCGAACTTGGTATCAGAGAATTAGGTTTTAAAGTGTCCTAGGGTGTCTGAGAGCCATGTTAAGTAGCGTCTTTCTTATGTGTCACGCCCCGCCCTGGGGGGTATGACTGGCACCCGGTGCCCTAGAGGGACCTGGACTACTAACTGGTGGGCCCAGGAACATCTGGTGCCTGGCTAGCTCTATCTCAGGTTCCTGGAAACAAAGGGCTATATAACGGCTGTAACACAGCCTCCGGCCAATTGGGCCGATAGCCACCTGTGAAAGCATCAACAGCTAACCAGAAACATTCTAATATCAAGGAACCTATGCGGGCCGACAAGGCCACCATGCTGTCTAGTCA
>JACEIK010007600.1:15980-28789 GCA_018107945.1 Datura stramonium | reverse complement strand
CTTAAAATCTTAAAAATTATAACCCATAGTCTGCCTTTGATTTGTGATAAATTAAAAAAAATGCTTTAAAGTCAAAATAATAAAATAAGCCAAAGTTATAAATTAGAAATCCTAACTTATAACTTTTGAGTTATAAACCGCGGATCATAAGTAATCCAAACAGACTCATAGATATATACCAAAATTATAATGAAATTACCAATTACACATCTAATCCATAAGGGATTTTATGACCCATTAAACTTTTTCTTTTTAATATTATATACCCCTTTCACTAATTATTTGATAAAAAATAATAATTAAAATATAGCATGTCCAAACACGCACTTATTTCAAACTAAAAGAAAAGATATTATTTTTTTTCATTTGATTCTTTTCGACCTAGACCATTAACCACCAGATCCTCATCTTCTCTCAAATTTTTCGGCCTTCTTCTTTCACAGTTACGATCTCCATCTCTTGTAACTTTTGCAGGTTATAAGTCTATTCATAACGGGAGCGGTGAATGCAGTGTTGTCAGAAGAGCATCAAAAGGAAATACTTCGTTATTTATATAATCATCAGGTGCCTTTTGTTCTTCCATTCATATAGCTAGTTACAAAATAATAAAAAATAAAAAGAGAGAGAGAGAGAGAAGAGTAGTTTGTTATTTTTCTAATATATATTAAAAAAAATGAATGCAGAACAGAGATGGAGGGTGGGGGTTGCATATAGAAGGACACAGCACCATGTTTTGCACAGCCCTCAACTATGTGACATTAAGACTTCTTGGTGGAGAAGGTGAAAATAATGAAGCAATATTGGAGAAAGCTAGAAAATGGATTCTTGAACATGGCGGTGTTACTTATATTCCTTCCTGGGGGAAATTTTGGCTCTCTGTAAGTAACAGGGGCTGCTTTTATTCAATTTATACTCATTATTTTGTTTTGTCTATTTAAAATAAATTCAAATCCTTTTAAATTTACTATATACTACATTAAATTTGGTTGAAAATCATTTATACTGGTCCATTCTAATTTAAAAATTAAGCTTTTTTCTCAATTTTGAACAATAGACAGATAATATTGCATCCTTGTATTTGTAGTATATCTTCATACATTTACCCCTGATATTTACTTTCCTCATTAAACACTACCGTATTGTTTTGTAGCTAATTAGGAGGCAAATTTTAATCACCAACTGTTACTCGAGGGTACTGAACCATGTTCACTTATCGTAAGTAATAAATAATGAACTTAAAGAACACGCAATAATTTCGTGAAAAACCTCCTTGCACAAAGGAGTAACAAAAACACGTCCTATCGAATAAGCTTTTATTAATTCTCATGAGCAAGTTGTAGATTACAACTGTATAATCTAAGGGACTAACTCTAGTACCTCAATAACCACTAACTCTAACTAGTGACTCGTTTCTCATCACACGCTCTGAGTTAGCAACCTACACAAAATAAGTTCAACACAAATCTCAAACCTCACTTTTGCTCTTCTCTCAATTAACTGACAATTGCCTAGGAAGCTACAGTATTTCTCTCTTGCAATCGTCATCTTCTTCTAAAGATCTTGGGATATAAATATCCAACCCATAAGAGTAATCCTGCTTCAATTGTGATTCCTCTTCTTTTGGACTCATTGGTGCGCTCTTCTTGCTTTATATGTCCTAGAAGGAATCTAACTCTCTTCACTGGCTTCCTTATCCTGCTCCAAGTCCCGCTTCCTTATCTACAAGTGCATATTTAGTCCCCTTCGTTGTTTGAGTAGGAGCTGATGTCTTTTGCCTCAGTGTATTTGTACCGCTATCTCTAGATTGGACCTGGTTCAAATTAGTGTACTTGTACAGTAACTTTCCTTGAATCTGGTTCACTTTGTTAACTTACAGAAATTTTATCAATCAAAGTTAGTCATCAAAAAAACTCAATAAATTCTCCCTTTTTGATGATGACAAACAATGTACACCCATTCACCCCTTCCCCCTTTTAACATAATTGAAAAGTTTTTAGACAAAAAACCTACCAAGTATCAAGCATGTGTAAGAAATTACTAAACCATGGCCACTTGGGCAACAACACTTAACAGAACAAGTTTTAAGTAGTAGAAAATGTTAAAGCAAAGCAATTGATGATATGAGCATCTAAGCACACATGGATTGAAACCATAAGGAAAGAGCAAAATAAATCAATAATACACTAATTCCAACACATAACATTCAATTCATAAGCAAAGTACAACAACATGAGAAATTAATAAAACATGAATGATCCAAACAAAAAGAAAGCTGGAAGACTAGACATAAAAAACAACCAGCCAGGCAGGAGAGCTAGATATTGGATAGGACACTTCAAGAAGAGAAGGAGTTAATTTTTCTCCATTAAAGACAGAAGCTTATCAAATTTGTTGTTGTGCACACTCTGTTCATTAAGAATTCTATCTTTAAGGCCGAAGATCTCAGCATGGGCAGTGACTAAATCAAAATTCACCTAGACATTTTCCTTTTCCAAGTCTGCCACTCTTGTATAGGCATTCTGTAGATCAAGAATCATCTGGGTCACAGGACCCTTCCTTTTTGAACCTAGTACATTCTGTAGAAGATCACACTCTTCCAGCGTCTTTCTATCCAGCAACTCCGTCAACCTTCCTTGTAGACAAGGGGACTTGGTGCGCCTCAAATATCTTAGTCGAGTAGAACTCATATGCCAAGTCATGTGCTCTCTTGCCGGGTTGCTAACCCTGGCCATGTGTCTGATCATCAATAAGGAAAGATTAATCTTCTACTGGACATCAATGGCCTCCATCAATCCAAGATCACAATGAAAAGCTTCATGTCGGAGCTCAATTCATGGAAGAAAATACTTGTTCACTAATCCAAAAAGGAGCTTATGATTTGGTCTCATATTCCCTTTGAAAACTCTCCTTGGTTCAGTCGTAACCCTCCCCTGAGTAAACTTGGTTGTGAGAGATCCATCCATTGCCCTCGTCATATCATACCCAACATACCCAACATAGGGTACCTGCAAGATTCCACCCAAAATTCCTTCAATCAAAGTGAAGCTCACCCCATTCACCTTTTACTTCACCTCCCCATCTCTTTTCACTTTAAGATTAGTATAGAAAACCACCACTTCATACTCATGAAATCTAGGAAGAGGGCATAAAATAAATATTCCCAGCCTTGAAATTTCAACTTCTCAATCAATCTTTACATGTCAAGTTCAGAGACCACAACTGTATCAAAAACCCTTCCCTTCAATACCTTCTAAGAATCAAAGTAATTTTATTTTCCCAGTGCAAGAAATCATGCAACATTCTTTCTTTGTGTAGCATCAGGCGTAACTGATAAAGTGGATCCTGCTCCATTCAATGACACACACCCTTTTTTTCTTTGGAGAAGGTCCTTCAAACACGAGAACTGGTTCAGTATGGCTATTCTCTTCATCACTGCTAATTTCCACATTAATAGATGCTGAGGTTTTTTTCCTTTTCTTCACTTTTCTTTGAAGTCTATTTGTTCTTCCCTGATGAGGCAACCCTCTTTTCCACTTGCTGTCTCAACTCACCCCTGGTTCTGGGTCTCTTAGGAATAGAGGGCTTGACTGTTATATGTTTCCTAGATGATGTTATTCTCACAGTCTTGAGTCTCTCCCATTTTACACTGAGAGGAACATCATTATCATCTTCATCCTCATTATCATTTACCCAGAGATGTCATCCATGATCTTCCCTATTTCCTAATTGGGGTCAGAGATATCTACATCTCCCAAGATTGTAGTCTGACCCACTCCGTTTTCGCAAGGGGTTTCAACTGGATTATCAGTCTTTGGAGTTTCAGAGCTCAGTGGGACTGTTGTGGTTGAGGGAGTTTTAGAGCTTTGTGGATCAAGAGTAAATGAGAATTGCTCTGGAGACGAACTAGGTGCAGATGGAAGTTTCCCTTGAGTGGATGGAGGGGTTTCGTCTGCCATAGGAACATTGAACACTGAAGGGCCAGCAGAGGGAGTTTCCATTATTACTTTGAAGAAGAATTGGAGAGCTATGAAAAGAAGAAGAACTAGACTATCAAGAACCAAGAAGTATTTAGGTGGACTGATGGTACACTGATGGAAGAGATTGGGAATATAAAGAGCAGGTAGGGAAGTGAAAGTGTGTAGAAGAGTAATGGGGATGGGACATGATAATGATAAAACTCGTTCAAGAAGTGACGATTGTCAGAGCGTAACTGACTATGGGTGGGAAGGGGACAATAGGCCATGTTTTGCCTCCCTTTTCTAAAGGCTGACAATACAAGTTGAGTGTCCCGTGACAAGACAAGAGAGTGGACCAGATTCATTGGAGTAGTGGTTGTAACTTTATTTATAAATCAAACACATATGTGGAGAGAAGAGTGCATACCACTTGATTTACAGAGGGACTAGGTTCCTCATGTAATTCTTTCCTCGAGTCCTTTCCATTTTACAATAGTTAGAAAGAAGGGGGTCACATCATCATTTTCTAAACACTTCAATTGTAGCTTGCCTAAGGTATGCGCCTAATTAAAGGTACAAGACTGGATAGTAATTAAGATGCAAAGAGACTTGATAACCATAATAATAAACTAATTTCTTGTCAAAAGAGAGAAAGAATGAGGTGCACAAATTTAATTGAGTTTAATGATTCTAAGCTCCACACGAATTCTTTTATATGGTTCCCATCCCAATGCCTTAGTTAAAATGTCAGCCACATGATCAATGTGTTTGGTTTTTTTTTGTGATGGATTGGATTTTTTGCCATGTTGGTTGCACTGATGTTGTCACATAGAATGAAAATGCGATTCCATAATCTTCCAATTATTGCTTAATCCATAATACTTGAGCACAATATGAAGCAACTGCAACATATTCTTCTTCAACAGTAAACAATGCCACTGAATTTTGCTTCTTGGTTGCCCATGAGATTAAGAGGTCCCAAAAAGTATGCCATCCCATATATACTCTTCCTATCTACCAAGAACCCTGCATAGTCTGCATCAGCATACCCGATGAGCTAGAAAGAATCACTGACAGGATATCAGAGAACCAGGTCCATTATTCCTTAAGGATATCTCAAAATGCGTTTGATTGCCATCATGTGAGATTTCTTAGGGTTTGATTGAAATCTTGCACACAACCCCACACTGAATATTATGTCTGGTCTATTTGCAGTCAAATACAGTTGAGATCCAATTATTCCCCTATACATTGTCTCCTCAACCCTTGGTTCCAACTCATCAGAGTCTAGTCGAATAGTGGTTGCAATGGGAATATCATTCATTTTGAAATTCTCCATGTCGTACTTGATCAACAGTTTCTTGATATATTTTTGTTGGTGGATTGAAGTTCTTTCCTTTGTTTGCTTGATTTGTAACCCTAGAAAATAATTCAGCTCTCCCATCATTCTCATCTCGAACTCATTATTCATGAGCTTTGCAAACTCACTACATAGAACTTGATCAGTGGATCCGAAGATGATTCATCAATATAGACCTGCACAATTAGTATGTCCTTCCCCTTTTTTTCTTAGAAATAAGGTGTTGTCAATTTTTCCTCTGTCATACCCGTGATCTAGAAGAAAGCTTGATAGCTTGTCATACCATGCTCTTGGTGTTTGTTTAAGCCCCATACAAAGTATTTTTTTAGTCTGTACACATGATCTAGCAATTTGTGATCTTCAAATCCTGGGGGACTGTTTCACATAAACTTCTTCCAATAGGTAACTATTTAGAAAAACACTCTTAACATCCATCTAAAACAGTTTGAACCTCATTTTTGTAGCAAAAGCAATAAGGATTCTAATAGCTTCCATCCTAGCCACAAGAGCAAAGTTCTCATCGTAGTTAAGGCCCTCTTCCTAGTTGTACCCTTGAACTACTAGTCGTGCTTTATTTCTATGATTCCCTGATCATCAAGCTTGTTTATAAAAATCCATCCGGTTTGTATAACTGTTCTGTTTTCAGGATGGGGGACTGGGTTGCATACCATACTATGCTTAAATTATTCTAGTTCTTCCTGCATAGATATGATCTAGTCTACATCTTGCAATGCTTTTTTATTTACATTTTTTTGCTCAATCATGGGTATAAGTTGTGAAGGCACATATGTTTCTCAATTTGAATCTGGTCTACATCCCAGTGTCCAATGATGAGAGCATGTTCTGAATTGGATAAGAACTTTTATGCTTTCAGTTTCCATCATGTATTTCTTGATGATCTGGTTCACTGGATGAACCATGTCCTTCGGCATGTTGAGCTTGACTAGAAGTAGGATCCTAATCATCCACTGGCTTGAGGTTAGACATGTCTGGATTTGTGGCTTGTTCATTAGTTTTTGAAAGCTTGGATGCACCTATACGTAATTTTTGATTATTCTCATCATGTGTACCTAGTTCCCTCTCAATATTTGTGATTGGTGTCATACCAGTCTCTTCTATCTCTTCCTGATATCTTGGATACTCGACTGACTTTTGTTTATCAAAGATCACATGAACACTCTCCTTAACACAATTTGTCCTCTTGTTTAGGATTTTGTAAGTCTTGCTATGAGAAGAGTAACTAAGAAAAATTCCTTTGTCACTCTTGGCATCAAACTTTCCCAAAGCATCCTTACCATTGTTGTGAATGTAGCACTTATATCCAAATGCTTTGAGGTGAGCCAAATTTGGATTTTTTTCTCCTTCAACAATTCATAGGGAGTTTTATTAAGTAGAGGTCTGATAATACACTGGTTTAACAAGTAACAAACAGTATTACTCCGCCCAGTATCCTTGTGATAGTCCACTGGCTATCACCATAGTTCTAGCCATATACTCCAGAGTTCCGTTCTTCCATTCAATTACACCATTTTGTTAGAGAGATCTTAGTGCTGAGAAGTTATGATCAATTTCTCCATCTGCACAATATTCAAGAAATTTTGAGTTTTCAAACTCAGTTTCATGATCTAACCTAATGCTCACCAGTTCACTGTTAAGTTTTTTTTGCACCTGTTTGAATAATATGGAGAATACATCAAATGTTTCATATTTAGATGCCAAAAACAGTGTCCAAGTGAACCTGCTATAGTCGTCTACAATGACAAACACATATCTCTTACCTCCTCTTCCGTGACTCTCATGGGACTGCATAAATCCATATGAATAAGTTCCAGACATTTAGAAGTACTGACCATCTTCTTAGACTTAAAAGAGGACCTCACATGTTTTCCTTTTTCACAGGCATCACAATCAAGCTATCTTTGAACTTGGTTTTAGGCAGACTAAGTACCAGTTTTTTACCAATAAGCTTGTCCAGATGTGAAAAGCTAGCATGACTCATACATTTGTGCCTGAGTAGAGATCTATACATCAATGCACTCAAATAGGAAAGCTCCTATCCAATGGGATCCATGATGTTGGCCTTGTAGACATTTTTGTACCTCTGTCTCTTGAGCACCAGGCTCCTTGTCTTCAGATTGGTTACCTTGCAGTCTGCTGAGGTGAACAGGACAGAGTTCCCTTTGTCATACATTTGAGAGATGCTCAAAAGATTGTGTTTTAATCCCTTCACATAGTATACATTTTCAATTGTTTAGGACATGTATCATCCAACTTTGCCAATTCCAATGATTTCACCTTTCTTTCCATTTCCAAAGGAAACATTCCTGCCTTTGTGATTGGTGAGTGAGAGAAAGTCTTCTATCATTTCTTTCATATGCCTGGAACATGCATTGTCCATTTACCAGGTTCCCTTCCTTGCTCTCACTTTCACCTGCACACAAAGTCCTAAGTTAGATTTGGGTACCCAGACAAGCTTGGGTTCCTTTTCATTTTTAAATGGGTGAATTAAATCTCTATTGGTCCAATGTGGCAAATTAGCATTCCTATTTATTTTCAATTTCTCAGATTTGAATTTGAATTTTGCAAACATTATTCTAGGACTTGCATATTCAAAAAATTTTTGTAGCTCATTGCTTGGTTATGCATTTTTCTTGATAATGTCCAGTCAGTCCACAATGAGAACATAAAATATGACTCAATTTAGACTTATGCTCAGTTTTGTGTGTGCCATTTTTGTATCCTAATCCTTGTCTTTTATTAGAGTGATTTTCATGCATTGATACTAGAAGTTTAAAGGACCTGGTCCATTTTAATGTTCTTTCTAGTTCAGCTTTAGTTTTTTCTAGAGTATTTTGAAGCTTCTGATTCTCTGTGCTTAGTGCTTGTAACTCTAGAGTGAGTTTTTTTTTTGATAATTTCTCCTTTTTCGTGATTTTCCTAAAGGACCTTTTCACACTCTTCAGTTCTTTTCAACAAGTCTCTTTTATCTTCTTCAAGTTTTCTATTATCAAACTTGAGAGAGGTGTCACGACCCGAGCTAGGACCCTAGACCGAGACACGGGACCTAGAACCACGAATGGCTCTAAGTCGACCCACGACATGAACATAACATCTAAAGAGCGTACATCAAGGTAGAAACTGATAACTTAAACACGAATAAGCGAAAGTGTGAATAACAAACACATAACAATGATCATTAATATAATCAACACTCGACAAATCTAAAAATCTACATAATGTCTGATAAGCCTCTAAACTGTCTGATGAGCTGATGGGACAACACCCCCAACTAGATAGCTAAAGTCTGAAACTAAAACAACATAATCAAACACTAAACCGAATGTCCTTGAAAGATGAGGACTCACCAACAATGGGAGCTGAGTTAAACTGCAAGGGAGCTAGACTACGACGGAACTGAGTTTGATTGCTCAGACCTTATTATGAAATGATCCAACATATACTATGTGGTCAATACTTAAAATGAATTGAGTATGTAAGATAAGTAAAACATGTTGAACAAACGTTAACTAAAATCATGCATATAACCAGAAATCATTAGATCATGAGAGTAGGGACTGCATGCTGAAATATGAATCTGAAACATATATAGTCATAAGATGAATATCATGTCTGAATAGAATGACCCAAAGCTAAAACAAAAATAGAAATCATGATTTGTCATAGCTGAAATCATAAGTAAAAGCTCACAAACTGACCATTGGGTCAAGCCTGCTGTAAAACATAATATTATAAGTCATCAACATGAATAACTGAAATCATGAGGAATAATGAAAGACTCGTCATAACCGATATAATCAAGATAGAGCTTACGTGATTTTCCAACTATCACACTCAAGTGGGCAGAGCCGTCCAAAATCTTTCCAGGGCTAAGAAAGATACCATGATATCGATATCAAATTGAAGGACCCTTACGGGTAGAAAAAACTCTCAAGGGATATCCTAATGTAAATATATAAACCTACATTGGCACGTAGTTCTAAGATCGAGGCTTATCTGAACCGCTGGCCTACTTGGTGCTAGACACTACTCCCAAAAACATGCATAGTGCTCCCATCACCTTTTAACGAAGCTGAAATCATAATTACATGCATAGTCTAAAATCTGAACATGGGGAGTCTTGACTCCAAAACATACCATAAGCTGTAGCGAGAGTCTTGACTCCAAAACATATGATAAGCTGATCTTATTAACCTTGGCTAAATCAAGAAAATATACTTAACTTGTGTGGGCTTGCCCAAATCTTAAAATTACACATACTTGAAATAGACTTCATAAGTCAAAATTATGGATTCATACATGAGTAATTAATAAATATTCAATCATGCTAGATATCTCATCATACTTGAAACCATGAATCATAAACTTGACTTTTCATGAAACTTGCATAATAGGGCATAATTTCTAATAACTTAAAATCATGAATTTATAATCAATTTGTGTATAAAATCTTTCCATAAATCTTAAAATATACTTTGGAACATGAGAAAAATTGACCCATAGAAATATCATAGAGAATTTCATAAAATTGGATTTTCCTATAGAATATATACTTGAATTAGAACTTGAATTCATAAACTTGAGGAGAAATTTGGGCATGAGAGTAAAAGAAAATTCTCATTCATAGGTCTACATACCTAGGTAAACTGATTCTCAACATGTCTTTGAAAGCCCAGGAGAATTGGAGAAGAATTGAGAGAATTTCTAGATTGATCTTCCAAGAGAATTCATAGCTTTGCATGCATGGGAAAGCCTAACGACTTGATATAGGCTAAACCCTCTAAAAACACTCCTTTCAGGATTTAAAATAATGTAATTTAGGACTTACGAGCTTAGAAATTATAAAAATACCCTTAATAATTTTGTAGGAAAAATGCTCACTGTCAGTCATACGACTCATGACATGAGTCGTACAATAGACCTACGACTAGTGAATTCCTCCTATAGCTAGCCAGCCTATTTTCTCCAACTCTCCGATTATTTTTACGACTCCTACTATGACTAGTGATTTCATACTATGGGTTGTACAACCACTCGTAGGACCAACACCTGATAACGCAAATGCATACTACGACTCTATGACCATGATTCGTACCACTAAACTACAACTCGTAGTATGGACTCGTGGACTGGGTAAAGAATCCTCTGAACTGAACCACGGGACTTCCTATGACCTGTACCACCTGACCACGACTCGTTCCTTCAGTTGTACTGAGAGAGAATTTTCAAACTTTTTCTGCTGAACATACTTCAAATCCTGAATCAGTCTTAGGAACTTTTGAGATATTACAAGAGGCAAAAACATTTATGATATGTTCTTTTTCAACAGATAGAGTGTTGTATTTATTAATAAGAATAAGAGACAAAGAAGCTAACTTTTTTTGAGAGTAAGTTTTTTATTGTTGATTTAAGTACCAAGAAGCTTACCTCATTTCTTTCTTCTTCACTTTCTGAGTCTGAGTTAGCCGCCAGTGCCAATACATCTTCACTGTCAGAATCATCTATGGCCAAAAGAGAGAAATCATCCTATTCAGTGGCTACTTCAGATTCATCACTGGAAGTGTATCCCATGGCAACTAGAGCCCGCTTCACTATAATACCTGCGTCTTTTGTGATGAGTTTTCTGTTGGAAAGTTAAAATTGATCCGTATTCCCTTTCTTAGATTTTTCAGCTAGATTTCGTATGTGTTCTAACTCCCATTGAGGACATTCCTTCATAAAGTGACCAGGTTCACCACACTTGTGACATATCAGATCTCAAAGATTTTTCTCGATGTGCTTTGATGCATTCTTCTTCTAAGTATTGAAATCCTCCTTGATGATTCGCTGAAATCTTCGAGTAAGCAGAGCCATGTTGTCATCCTCGATAGTAGTAGCCTTAAGAACCAAGTTCTTTTCTTCGTGGGAACTGGTCAACTCCCTTTATTGAGACTTCTTGAATTCATATGTTTTCAGATTCCCTATCAATTCGTCCATAGTCATTGTGTCAAGATCTCTAGCCTCAAAGATGGCTTCCACTTTACTTTCCCATAATTCAGGTAGAACACTCAGTAGTTTTCTTACAGCTTACTTTTGGGAATGGTCTCACTAAGTGAGTACATCTCATTCACTATGGATGAGAACCTAGTGGGCATGTCATGAATGAATTCACCACCCTTCATTTTGAACAGTTCTTACTGTCGATTAAACATATCGATCTTGGACTTCTTCACCTAGTTTATTCCTTCATGAGTGGTCTAGAGAGCATCACATATTTATTTTGCACTAGTATACGAAGAGACTCAATTATATTGGTCAGACTTATTCTACACATAAGAATCTTCTTTGCCTTTGCATTGATATCAACAACAAGTTTTTCTTCCTTAGTGTACTCCAATCTATGTTTTATTATTTGAGTGTTTACGTCTTCTGACAATTTCATAGGTATGGTAGGTCCATCAAATACGACATTCCATAAGTTATGATCTTCTCCTATGAGAAAATTCATCATGCGATTTTTCCACCATCCATAGTAATGACCACTGAACAATGGGGGCCTGTGGTTGATTGTCCTCCTGAACTGTTGGTGGAGCTGCCATTATTGTTTTTCAAGGTATAGGCCTTTATTGAAAAATTCTTCCCTGATACTAATTGTTATCACCAACTGTTACTCGAGGGTATTGAACCACGTTCAGTTAAATCGTAAGTAATAAATAATGAACTCCAAGAACACACAACAATTCCATGAAAAACCTCCTTGCTCAAGGGAGTAACAAAATTATGACCTATGGAATAGGCTTTTATAATTCTCACGATCGAGTTTTAGATTGCAACTCTATAATCTAAGAGACTAACTCTAGTATCTCAATAATAACTAATTAACTCTAACTAGTAACTCGTTTCTCAACTCACACTTTGAGTTAGAAACCTACACAAAACAAGTTCAACACAAATCTCAAATCTCACTTTTTTCTCTTCTTTCAATTAACTAACAATTGCCTAGGAAGTTACAGTGTATTTCTCTCTTGCAATCGTCACCTTCTTCTGATGATATCATGGGATATAAATATCCAATCCATAAGAGTAACCTATTTCAACTTTGATTCCTCTTCTTTTGGACTCCTTGTTGTGCTCATCTTGCTTTATGTGTCCTGGAAGGAATCCAACTCTCTTCACTGGCTTCCTTATCCTGCTGCAAGTCTCGTTGCCTTATTTACAAGTGCATATTCAGTCTCGTTCCTTGTTTGAGTAGTAGTTTATGTCTTTCATCTCAGTGTACCTGTACTTGTACCGCTATTTCTGGGTTAAACCTGGTTCATTTTTTAGTGTACTTGTACAATCAACTTTCCTTGGACCTGGTTCACTTTGTTAACATATAAAAACTTTATCAATCACAGTCAATCATCAAAACAACTCAACACAAGTTATCATGTACTAAGTTTTGCATAAGAAATATCACATTTAATATTTGGCAATTAGGAGCTAATTTATTCATG
>JACEIK010007600.1:0-13748 GCA_018107945.1 Datura stramonium | reverse complement strand
GTAGGATTGAAAATAACAAGGGTAAAACAAATATTTTAAAGAGTCAATTAGGATAAAGGGGGAAAAAATGTCTATTGTTCAAAGTTGAGGGGGAGTTTGATTTTTAAAGCAAAGTTAAGGATTGAAAACGATTTTCACCCTGTTTTAAGATATAATCTCTCTTCATAGAGTATTTACTTTCTTAATGTGTTATAATTGAGGTGTTTGTAGTCTTAAGAAATAATTATTATAAAAGATAAAATGAAAAAAATAATTAATTTTGTCTTAAACTTTTAAAATAACAAATATTTTTAATAAAGACGATAAGTATTTTAAATACGAAGGGCGTAATGCTTTTGGTCCTTCTATGTAATAAATTGCTATATTTAGATTATTTTTAAAAATACATTACCCTCAAATATGGAGAAACAATACAATTTCAATATAACACATGGGAAATTAATTAAATGGTGAAACACTTCATAGTTAGAGAAAAATTTGTGATTATTGACATGAAACAGAATAAAAGCGCATATTTCAAGTAATTAAAAATTAAATATACTTAATAAAATATCTTAAAAACTAAGTTATAAAATTAGAATCCTTCTATGTAATAAATTGCTATTTAGATTATTTTAAAAATACATTACCCTCAAATATGGAGAAACAATACAATTTCAATATAACACATGGGAAATTAATTAAATGGTGAAACACTTCATAGTTAGAGAAAAATTTGTGATTATTGACATGAAATGGTGAATAAAAGCGCATATTTCAAGTAATTAAAAAATTAAATATACTTAATAAAAATATCTTAAAAACTAAGTTATAAAATTAGAAATAACTAAGAGACCAAATATACTATTAACCATATATCGAAAGATAAATGAATACAACATTAGCAACTGACATTTTAATCTGCTGGACACCTAAAATAAAAAAAACAGGCATTGAAACATGCTGTGTTGTTGGGTAGAGGATCCAAATTTGAGGCAATCAAACTTCTCATCTCTCCAGAATCAAAGACTACCTGTGGCTCGCCGAAGATGGCAAGGAAATGACGGTACGTGAATATTTTTGTTTAATTTCATATAGTTTAAGTATTTTTGATTTTTTTAAAGTTAAATTAAAATTTAAAAGAAGAAAAAAATATGCTTATTCAGAAAGAATATTTTGACACAAAAGTAACAATAAGAGTATTTTGACCAAATTATTATAAATAGCTGACATTTTCAACTAAAATATTGATGGCAAGGAGCATTTCTGTAATTCAAAATATTGAGGGCAAAAATATTTTAATTAAACTATTATCGAATAACATTTTTGATTAATTTCACAAAGTTTAAAAATATTTTTGTTCGATTTCACATAATTTGAAGATGTTTAAAACTCTTTCCTTTAAATTTAATTTTTGTTATCTATTTGCCGGCTAAAATGGAATGACAAATATAAAAGATATTAATATCATATATATATATATATATATATATATGGATGTAGTAGTCTCTTTTTATGGCTATATGTTATATAATAAGCATGACATCGAAGATAAAATGAAAAAATTAAAGTTAGTTATAAAAAGTTATTATCTAATTTTTTAAAAACAAAATAGTGTCATGTCATTTTTAAATAGTGCTATTTTTCCAGTATTAAAAATTGAAGCAGATAGAATTGTACATTATAGGGATATAATGGAAGCCAAGTGTGGGATGTTAGTTTTGGTATACGAGCGATACTTGCTACAAACCTTCCTGAAGAATATGGTGTGATGCTTAAAAATGCACACAATTTCATTAAAGCCTCACAGGTACCTTCACAACTTTATTTATTTATTGTATTGAGTTACTTTAATAATAAGTTTGAATTTAATTATTCGAAGGTAAGAGAAGATAGTAGTGGAGACGTTAAGAAGTGGTATCGACAGCGTTCTAGAGGTGGATGGCCTTTCTCCACTGTAGACAATGGTTGGATTGTATCAGATTGCACTGCAGAGGCTTTAAAGGTCCATTAAAATTTTCTTAATCTCCACCTTGAAATATAAATTTTTTTCAAGGATTTTAATTAATTATTTATGTTTAGACTTTACTTATTTATTTAGTACTTAATGAAAAAACTAGAAATTTCGTTATAATATAATTTTAACGTTCTTTCTGCTTCATGTGACTAGCCACTACCTAGTAGCATGAGATTGTAACAGATTAGTATTTGAGTATTATGTAACAGATTAGTATTGAGTATTGACTTTATTTTTTCATATAAAAAATAACTCCCCTAGCACATTAAAAATATGGACACTTTGGTCCTTCACCTTCTCCTTCTTTTAGCCAGATGCCCTCTCTTCCACCTGTTTAAGATGTGTACCTAGCAAAATCTTCTATATAGAGAGAGAGCATGTGAGTGTTATATTTGCACAGACTTGGCTCCTCTCCGTTACCCAATCAGTCCAGTTCCTCCCATTGAATATTAATTTTCTTACACGTGTCTCTTATAGTAATAGATAGTTTAGATTCATTTTCTCTACCCAACCATTTAATAAGCGTCAAGCTAACATTTAACCTCTTTATCTTCCTTCTTCTCTCTCCAATGCCTCTCCTTTCTCTCTTCAGAATCTATCAAAGTTGCCATTGAAAATTCTAATACCTGTTTTGCATATCTATTCACTTATTTATTTATTTATGAATTAATTATACTACGTACAGGCAGTAATTTTACTATCTCAGCGCATTAGATATTGTTGAGGAAGCAATAGCACCTCATAAGCTATGTGATGCTGTTGATTTGATTCTCTCTCTTCAGGTTGGTTTACTTTCATTATAAGTTGCTTCCTCTGTTCAATTTATTAGAATCGAAATAACTGGTAGACATGCTTTAAAACTAAATACAACAAACTTCTTAAAGACGCTAAATAAGCAAGCACAAACGAAAATATACCAAAAGAGACGCAATAATTTAATACGATCTCGCCAATCGACCTATATCTACATGAGAAGATGAGAAATCTACTATATAAAAGAGGGTACAAGATATCAAAAAGAATCCTCAAAATATTCACTCAATAAAAATAGCCCACACAATAATTACATTACCACTGACATCTCACAAATTCTCCCCTAAACAAGATTCTCAAAGCTCTTATGACTACATTGTGGATGCTACATAAGAGAAAATAACCTCAATTTATAGAATCCAACACTTTTTCTTACATGAGAAAGGATTAACCAAATATTTAATCATTTGTATTTTTCGTGAAAGAAAAATTCACTCATATAAAGAGAATCAAGACAAACACCACCATGGTGAAGAGAATCAAGACAAACACTCAACACAATATATGTGATACACTTTTTTTAATCAGCTAAAAAGAAGCATATATTTCATATTTAATAATTTAACTCTCTAAAATACTCATTTTATTTTAATGCAGATGTTTTATAAATACACAAACATCTATAACTTATTTTAGACCACAAGTTTCAAATATTTTTTCATATTTTAAACTCAATCAAACTACCTAAGATAAATTAGGATGAAGGAAATATTGTATTTAAATTTGTTTCTTTAGGATAAAACAAAACTAAAAATGACTTTTTCTTCTAACTCAACATTCAAATATTGTAAAATGGGATCTTATGTACCCATTTTGAGCAAAATGATATATTGTCAAGTGTCAACTAGTACAAAAAATTAACCATTATGATTATTGATGTTTGTTAATATATAACAAGGTCATTGAAGAAAAAGAAAAAGAAAGAATCAAAAGGCTAAATCTAGAGAATGAGAATACAATGATCTAGAATGTAGGAGGGGGTGCCTATATATAGGCATATAAGACTATCTAAAACCCTAAGGCCCATCTCCTAACAATTATATGGCCAACAATATGGGCTAACATCTCCTCAAACTCATAATGCGACAGCACAGTGCATTGAGAGTTTGTCACACAAGAAACGAAACCGAGACGCCGACCGAGCCTTCGTAAAAAGGTCACAATCATAAGGCTAATGGAACAAAAAGGAAGGAGTATGGTCCCGAGCTGGAGATGATGACGAGTGAAGTTACAATCAATCTCAATGTGCTTTATCCACATGGAGGCTAGAGTCTTTGCAATTTGCATCGCACTTTGTTATCACAATGTAGAGGAGTAGGCTTCAAATGTGAACCCCTATATCTCTAAGAAGCCAGCGTAACTAAATAATCTCACGAAGGTCACCGTCATAGCACGATACTCAACCTCCGTGGAAGATCTAGAGACAACATCTTGTTTCTTGCTCTTCCATGATATCAAAGAATCTCCAAGGAAAACACAAAACCAAATGGGTGGATTTGCGATAATTGCGATCGCCATCCCAATCATATCACTTAGTCCTCGCAACTCGAGAGATGACGTTGAGGGAAATAAGAGTTCAAACCGGGGTGCCACGAAGATATCGCAAAATACGGCTACGCCCCCAAAGAACCTGAAGTAGGAGCAAGAATAAACTCGGGCTAACAAAACGTGGAATCGCATGAGCTATATTCTGGGCGAGTAAATCTGTGAAGATACACTGTTACTACAATAAAATCTCGATAAAGACTCCTGATCATAACAAAACACCATCACTCGGCAGTACCGTGCACCGGTTTCAAGTGGAGTATCCGCACTCCGTTGTCAGAAAGGCGCCCGTTTAAACAAGTCGATTCATATACTCTAGTCCGAGAGAGAAGATATCCTTTCAGACCCGAGCCACCTCAATACCCAAAAATAACGAGCAGCCCAAGTCCTTCATGGCAAACCGATGAGCCAAATCTGCTTCAATGACTCAATACCATCATGATCATCACCAGTTATAACCATATCATCTACATATAAGGAAAAAAGGATTCCCCCTGCACTCGTACTTCTAACAAACAACGCCGAATCATGGTTACCGGACAAAGCCAAGAGAAGTAATCATGCTGAGAATTTCAAACCAAGCACGGCGGGTTTGCTTGAGACCATATGAGCTTTTCGAAGCCGACAAACTTCACCTGACTGGTGATCAATACCTGGAGGAGTCATATACACTTCCCCGTGGAGATCACCATTCGTAAATGCATTCTTGATATCCATTTGAAATATCTTCCACCGTCGAACCTGGACAGTAACCGCAATCATAGCCATGTAATGGCCATCTTTGTCACCGGCAAAGGTCTCCTCATAGTCCATGCCATATTTTTGTGAGTACCATTTTGCCACAAGTCTAGCCTTTTATCGCTCAATGCACTCCATCAGGCTTTATTTTTATCTTATACACCCATCGATGTACCAATCGTATGTTTACCAGGTGGGAGGGTAACCAACCTATGTGTGTGTCTCATGAAGTATGTGCTGAGTTCCTCCGCCTAGCATTCTCGCTAAAGAGGACTTATACAAATTCTCTCTATAGGACTCAGTTCGCATAATTGATGTATGTTTGTAATAAAGGAAGAAATGGGGGTGAGTAGGCAGAATAAGCAAAATCGTGTAGTTTGGTGGACTTACTCCGACGAGTGTATCTCCTCGTAGGTGGTGGATCTCCAGTCTCAAAGCAATAAGCACCGTCGTGCGCACATCGAGTGGTACCCAATCCAAACCTGGAGCCTCCGTGTCAATGCCAAATGGATCACGCTCAAGATCCGACCTAGTAACATCATGGGATTTAGCTGGAATTGAATAGAAAGGAATATTCTCCAAAAAGGTGACATGCCGTGAAACATATAATTTCTGACGGATGTGTGATCATAGCAACGATAACCTTCGGGTCCAACACCATACCTCAAAAACACACATATAGCCGATTTGGTCTAAACTTGTTTCGCCTCCCAAATACGAGGACGGAGGACAAAATAAGTACATCCAAAAACTCGTAATGCAGTAATTTGGCATGTGACCACACTTCGAAACGAGACATCCCCAAGTCAATGCAAGTAGGAATACGATTGATCACATATACAGAGCTTAGGATCGCTCTCCCCAAAATTACTAGGAACCTCGCAGATAATAGTAAGGAGCGTAAGTGACCTCAAATATGACGGTGTTTTCTTTTGCAACACTGTCTCCGTCAGGAGTATCCGTACAAGATGACTCGGTGTATGGTACCACGTATGCAAGTAAATCGAGTGAAATCATTGGAGGTATATTCACTCCCTAAGTCACACCTCAAACACTTTATCACAAATTAACGTCATGCTTAATGGTATCAGAAAATTGCTGTAAATGCCAAAGAAGTCGACCAAGGCTTCATAAGATAAACCTAGGTATTACCTAGTATGAATAATTATAAACGAAACATAATAGTTCGGAATCCACTCCTTAGTGGATACCGTGATGGTCCCCATACATCGAATGAATAATGTCAAAAGGGAGCAACTCGAATAAGACATACTTTTATTAAAAGGTAAGGCAGAAAATTTTGCCATTTACAACCACTACAATCGAAATATCGTATGTTTAAATGACCTAAAGCACCAAGAGAGGCTAAAAAACATAAACGTGACATCGATACATGTCCCAAACAGGAATGCCAAAGATAAACCGCGACGACAAAAGGACTCAAACGAAAAGAAGACAAATCAATGCCGGAGGCGCAATGCTAGACACTCGAGACTCTCCAGACATAGGAGTCTCAACCTACTACTAATCCCACCATTCGTGAGTGTGTTGGTCCCAGACAACACAAACAGACCTAAAAATACCTAATGACTGGGAATTCCTACACAATCGATCGACTCAAGCAAGATTAAAAGCAAGTTTAGAAATTAATAGACATCGACGTAATGTGAGAAGTAGTAATAGAACCGACACCCTCGACTCGGGTATAGATGTAGCAATCGGCATACATAATGCAGGAGTGGTGAATGGGTGACAAGGAACCAAAAGATTTATTGCATAATGTGACATATGACGGTCGCACTTAATCCGTAATCCACAAGGATGGGGGAATACCTCGATGTAATCGAGGAAGTTCGGGCCTAACTGATGTCACATGGCGTGAGGATTGGATGCCAAATCACCGAACTGCTCGAACACCCGAGGATCCAACGCCGAAGGAGGCATGGTGCTGACTAAGATTCATCACGCAGTAAAGAAGAATGAACTGTGGAGGAGTACCAAAGGAGTATGGCTCATTCCATTCTTCGTTGCCGACCAAACTTAGCCTTGTTGAGTAAACAAACGACACCCAGCCTTCCAATGATTTTTCTCTGGTAAATGCACACTCATCAAACGCACTTTAGGAGATCGTCAAGCATTGATCGAAGTCTCGAGGCCGAGAACGTTGTGGTTTGACTGATCCGAAGTGAAGCAAAGAACACAACATGAGTAGTAGGTGTTTTCGACTCCTTTATCCACCGAGACTTGATAGAGTCTCTTCGTAACCGCCCATGGACAAATCAATCAACCGTGGGGAGGGGAGATCGATGAAGGATCGCTCCACGCGAAATTCTTCAAAACGTAACGCAATGCCATCAAAAATTGGAACTCAAACGCTTGTTCTTCCCTCCTAGCAACATAGCTGGGCTGCAAACCTTCACCCCGTTGGCATTCAGTGGCCAATTGATCCCACAAATCGAACATACAAGATAGAAATTCCGAATGCTCATAGTATTCTCGTCAAGAGCACGAATATCGTACTTTAATCGGTAATCGTTTCGCAAAATTAGACTAAGTGTACATTTCTCCAAATGATCCCATTTCTTTGTTGTGTCATATTTAGCCAATTGACCAATTGATTGAAGTTAGGGAGTTGTTAATCCAAGTGATAACCTTGGAGTTAGCGCTTTCCCCATAACCAATTCCACAACAAAATCCTCAACCTTTCTCATCCTTTAGGTTTGGATTTAACCCCAGTTGACATAGCTCCCACGTATTCTTGCCACGAAGAAAATTCGTCATGACATAACTCCATTACGCATAATTTTTGCCATCTAATCGAGTGTTAATGGACCTGAGAGAATTATCCTTTCCAACCATATCACAAAATCAAAGTGAATACAACAAGATAAGCAACCCCAAAACAACAACAAAAATACCCTAGTCAAAATCAAAACAAACCAACAACTATTCAAATCAAAAACAAACTAACAACGGCGTCCAAATCAAACCAAACCAACAACTAAGGCCCAAATCAACCAAACCAACAACGACAATCATACAACGCCGTCCAAATCAAACCAAACCAACAAATCTGATCTAGCTAAGCAAAGAAACCCAAGAGAACATCAATCCGAAAAAATTTGGGGTTTCTCCGAGCTTCGCCTGATCTGGCACGCGCCCGTAATTTCCCGTAGTTCAATCCGCGAAATTGGTGATTATTTTTTACAAATTAGGAGGATATGTTTATTTTGTCTCTAATACCATATTAATATATAATAAGGGTTTTATTGAAGAACAAGAAAAGAAAGAATCAAAAGGCTAAATCGGTAATAAATACAAATGATCTACTTGGGGTACTATATATAGGCATAAGACTACTTAAAACCCTAAGGCCCATCTGCTAACAATTATATGGGCTAACAATAATATGGGCTAACAATGTTCTCTTAGGATATCTCTCCCCAACTCTTTGTTTCTATAAAGGCAAATAAAGGGTCTAGTGAAATAATTTAATTCTTTTTCATTTTTTAAAATATACTAGACGAAAGGGAATCCATTTTGAAGTTCAATATTGTAAATTAAATTTATTTATTTTTGAATAAAAATTATTCAATTTGTTATCATCTACACATAAAGAACCATAACAAGGTTCTTCATTTTATACTTTTTAATAAATTATTTTTTAAAATTTATTAAACTAAGTAATAATTTATTATATAATAAAAATGAGTGAAAAACGCTCATCCAGTCTTTGCTTTTTAAAAATCAAACTCCCACTTAACTTTAAACAATAGACATTCTCCCCTTTATCATAATTGACTTTTAAAATACGTATTTTACCCTTATTATTTTCAATTCTCCAATTATAATACCTTTTAAATTATATATATAAAATTTTGGTTTATTTTTTTAACCTAGATATTTATATTTTTCTTATTTAAATTCATTAATATTATAAGTAGAACAATACTTTATGAATTTGTCATAAAATCTAATGTTATTTAGTATTTTTTAAAGCTATTTTTATTAAAATATAATATGCATTAAATATGTATATATGTATCCTCTTTATTTTCCTCTATTGTCTATATAATAAATAAAATTTAATTGTTATTAATAGAATATTTCAGAAATTATAATTTAGAATTAATTATATTATAAATAAATAATCTTCAAATTTATCTTTATTTTATTAATTTTTTATATTTCATGCATTGAAATATATTTATAAAATTATTACTACTTTTTATTTTCACTTGTATAAATAAATATTAGAGTTTTGATTATTATTAATATTTTTTTTATTCCTCGCTTAATTTATATCATTATTGAACATCATTAATTTATACTCTCAATTACTATTTTTATTTTTTAATTACAAAATAATTTGGAAGGTTTTTTTATTTATTTTATTAAATATGTTTTAAATAAAAAATTCTAAGAGAAAATTAAAGATTGAAAAGAATTAGGGTGAAGTAAAAGAAGAAGATAAAGTTGATAATGTAAGAGTAAAATAGGTCTTTTAAAAAGTCATCAGGGATAAAGGAGGAGATTGTCTATTGTTCAAAATTGAGGGATAGCTTGATTTTTAAAGAAAAGCTGGAGGGTGAGAACGATTTTCACCCATATTAAAATTGACTAACTTAAAAGCATTACATGTTTTATTGATTATTATTTAAAAATTCACTCAACATTAAATTCAAACACTGAATTGAACATTTAATTTAAATATAAAATTAAAAAAACAAAAAAAACATGTAATTTAATTAAAATACAAAAATAAACACATAATTAAAAATTAAAAAATTTAAAAATTAATACGTGATCACGTATGATGAGAAGAAAAAATATGATGGCTTAAATTTATGTCTTGTATATACTAAAACTAAGATAATAATTTAGTACAATAAATAATAAAATAGTTTCAAAAGAGATTTACATAACAATGAGACAATTAGTACTTTCACTAAAAGGTTAAAAGACATTGATAATTATTAACATGTTATAAATTATAACTAAATGTGATAATTTACACATATACCTTTTAAATTTTTTGAGTCTAAATATATGCAATTTTCTTTAATTTATAAATATAAACAAATTATATATTTTAAGGAGATAAGATTCATACTCTTTCTATTTCAAAATAAGTGGCATTTTAATTTTTTATTTGTTTAAATTAATTTTTTTATCTTTTTTGATTTTTTTAATATTTTTATGTTTTTTTCAATTTTATCTTTAAAGAAAATTACATAGTAAAAAAAATACCTAAGATTTATATCCTTTTCAATATATTTATTAAAAATAAATTACTAAAAATACATCTTACTTTATAGGAATGAGTAGTTCTTAAAGGGTATATCCAGCTTAAAATACTACTTATTTTGAAATAGAGAGAATATATATTAGATATTACTTTTCATTGTAATGTTAAAGAAAATTTATTGATTATTGATATTTATTGTGGAAAAGAAAGTATATACTTGAAATGGGTGAAAATATTTTTGAACTACGCAAAATTAAAGAAAAAAGCTTCCGATTAATAGTTTGATCCAAAATATCCCTATTATTAATTTGGATCAAAATATTCTTTCTAATAAACGTATTGTTTTTTAATACATTCTTTTTAAATAAAAAAATTGTAACCCTTCATTAATTTTCATATATATAAGATTATAGTAACCCATCATTAATTTTGAAGTGGGGTGTTAAGGTGGGTTAAAGTCCCACACTGGGTTGGGGAATGGACTCGATGGTTTGTTTATAATGACTCGGGCAATCCTCCCCTGGGCCAGCTAGCTTTTATGCTGAGTTAGGCCCAGTGTCATATCTTTATACTGATTGAAATGCGCCCATTCTGCGCTCCCTACCCACACGCCGCTGCCCGGGTGTGAAGGGGGGTGTTATGTGGGTTAAAGTCCCACACGGCTTAACTGATCAATTTTCGCTTCTCATGAGGCATTGATTGGGCAATCCTCCCTCATGAGCTAGCTTTTGAGGTTGAGTTAGGCGCATGTACCATATCTTTACAAATTTCATTTAGATGATGATAAAATTATTTTAATAAAATAGCGATATTTTTATTTTCTAACTTTCTCAAATGTAAGAAGGATGAGTATCTGTGAATATAATTATTGATTTTAAAGTCTAAATATTAAAAAATACAAAAAAAGTAAAGATAATTTTAAAAACTCAAAATTAATTTAAAAATATCTTTAAAATATCATCGATAGAGTTATTATTGATCCTTTTTTTATTTTAACTTTAAGATAAAAATATTTTTAATTTTTTTAATTTTTTTAATTTTTTTAATTTTTTTAATTTTTTTAATTTTTTTATTATTTTTGAATTTTGTAATTTTTTAAAATAAAAATTAATAATGAGTAGGATCTTTACATAAAATGACCTAAACGATCACTTAAAAAGTACATAGGGTTATTCTATTTTAATTGATAAAATGAGATTTAGGAGAAAAGATTACTTGAATTTTTTTATTAGTTAAAGAAACTTCAAAAGAAAAGAAATAAGAAAATAACAACTTTTTAAAAATAATATTTTATTAAATAGTAATGTGTTTAAAAATAAAAAACAATGTGCTTATTATGAAAATATATTTTGACCAAAAATAATAATAGGAGTATTCTGACCAAATAATTAACGGCAAAGATATTTTTGAACCAACTAAGTAGCGACAAGGATATTTTTGGACCAAACTATTAACGATAAGGATGTTTTTGGACCAAACTATTAACAATAAGGATATTTTTATCCAATTTCATAACAATGTAAGGACATTTTGATCCTTTTATTAAGTAGATTTTATATATATTAGATTCTCAACCAATTAAACTTATAACTTTTGTCCTTCTAGTACAATATGAAATAAATTCCTGTGGAATTGAATTAAAATTTTAATATCAAATACTACAAATAATTAAACTCAAGCAAGAATGAAATATATTGACGTTTAGCAAAACGTACTTCTTAAACTACATTTAAATATATGAACATTTCAATTTAAATTTTAAAAAAGCGTGAATTGGAATTAAAAATATTTTAGATATCAATGAATTCATTATTAATTACTATAATTTTATGCAATAATCAAATATGAAAGTAAAAAGTTAATATAAATAGTTTCAAATGCTTATTATCTTAATATTTATGATATGATTATGTTTAACTAATGAAAGAAAAATTGATATCATAATATAAAAATAAAAATAAAAAAATTTGTATAGAATGCGTGACGAAAGACACACATGGAATAAGATTTTTTTTTGTGTGTATATATTATAAAAGAAATTAGATTTTCTTGATCTCAAACTCTCCGGAAGAGAGAGAAATCTAAAATATATTTTTAAAAAAAAAAAGGTGAAATTAAACAATGCGGGCTTAATATTTAACCACACAGAAAAATTGAAATAACTCTACAAAATAATATAATATATAGAGATATAAATATATATAGATAAAAAGACAATGTTAATCTTTGATATAGATATAAGCTTTAAAAACAAATATACTAACCTTGGTCTACCACCTCTTCATATGAATATATAATAGAAAAATAGAAATATATGGTATGCTGTATTCATGAGTCGCATTGAATCGAGCATGCAGTGACTAAGGTAACAAATAAGAAAGTTACTATAGCTGGAAACAGACTTGATCAAATAAATTTCTAAAATATAACTCAACCCGGCTCAATTCTTACTGTTTCTAATTAATTAATTTTATTTTCTTATAATTGTTTGAGTAACTAATAAATTTTACTTATATTATAACTACATATCAAATAAAAATAATCAAAAAAAATAAAATAAATATCTTTTTGGTCTTTTTGAATATTAAATAATAACAATTGGAAACAATTAGGTAGGAATTGAAATTAATAAAAATAAACGGATCATTAATCTGTCCACCTAAACAAATAGAGCGAATCATACTTTATGAATTAATTTGTTATCACAAATATATACATTTCAGAATAGCAACGGCGGATTTGCTTTGTAATGAGCTAACAAGATCTTTTGCATGGCTTGAGGTAACATGTTCATTAGTTAAGGATTAAATCGATGCAAATAAAATTTCTTTATCCACCAACTGGAGTCATTTTTTTAATTTTTTTTTTGTCATCTCTTTTTTTTTTTTTTTTGGCGATTTGACAGATGATTAATCCATCGGAAACATTTGGGGATATCACTATTGATTACCAGTAAGACTTTCCCCATATTTCTTTTAGTATCTTAAATTACTTATTTACTTATATATAAAAGTTTATTTAACAAAGCATTTTTTTGCCTTCATTAAAGAAACTCTTGCTTTTCTCTTGTTTGAAATTTCTACACAGTGAGTGTGAATTGTGATATATATAATTCTTTAGGGAAAAATTAAAGGAATTTTAGCAAATTAGTAAAAATGTTGCAGGTATGTAGAATGTACATCTGCAGTAATTCAAGCTCTTCAATCCTTCAAGAAATATTACCCCAAATATCGAGAGAAAGAAATAGGAGCATGTATTAGGAATGCTCTCCATTTCATTCAAAGTATTCAACTTCCTGATGGCTCATGGTAACTAATTTCTTTTTTCTTTTCCAAAAAAAAGAAAGATATATTCTCTTATGAATATCTATGTGCCATTGAAATTTCTCACTGAAAAATGTTAAGTGAT
>JACEIK010007599.1:56848-73277 GCA_018107945.1 Datura stramonium | reverse complement strand
CTAGTACTTTCTCCTCTACTTCACTCCATCTTTCCATCTCCATAAGTGCTTCCCTTTGCTGACCAAATAATGACTAGAAGGTAGGCAAAAGTACCATCTTGGCTTGAATACATTACAATCTTTGTCTTGCTATAATCAACTTTCTATTATAGGAAGCCATGAAGGTATTCATATCCTTCAAGGCCACCTTGAGATTCTTTAACTTGTTCCATGTACCTCCCATAGCATCACCCCTCCTAGGAACATGCCACACCTTTTTAACTAAATCTGTGAAACTAGGATGTTCTACGATAGTACAATATAATCTGAAGGGTCTTGGATGTAAACTAGCTCTTTTGTAATAATGGTTAGAGCAGGTGAGTGGTCAGAGACCCCAGGAGTGAAAAAATCCTCCCCACTTGCCCATATTGTTGCATCTAATCAATGTTTCCATGTATCCAAGATAGACAGTTATGGGTTCGCTCTATAGAGGCTAGGTGGTTGATATCGTCAGCTGTCCCAGCAGAGATCGTCAACCCCGACATCATCGTCTATGAGTGTTCCATTCGGATATAGGCACGACCATAGAGTACGAGCATCAGGCTCTAGAGGTTAGAGCAGCAGGCCCACAGATTCTAGTATCCCAATTTATGACAGGTGTGGTCGGAGACACACGGGTTAGTGTTTGGTGGGTACAGGTGCTTGCTTCGGGTGTGGGAAGCCCAGACATATGCTTAGAGATTGCCTAGTATCTAGACAGGGCCATGATAGGGGCCTAGGCCCAGCTTCCAGTTCAGCAGCTCCACCAGCACGCCAGCTCAACATGGCGCATCAACTAGTGCAGGTGGAGGACAACACCAGAACAGATTTTATGCCCTAGCATCCCGCCAGGAGCAGGAGGTCTCCCCAGAAGTAGTCACTGGTATGTTATGAGTTTTCCACCTTGACGTATATGCTTTGTTAGATCCAGAGGCTACTTTATCTTTTGTGATGCCCTACGTTGTTAGTAACTTCAGAATCAGTCTTGAAATTCCATCAGAACCCTTCTCAATCTTTACTCCAATTGGTGATTAAGTTATAGCTTGATGGGTGTATAGAAATTGCCCTATCACAATCCTTCAAAAAATCACCTTAGAAAATCTAGTAGAGTTAGTCGTGACCAATTTTGATGTTATTCTCGGCATGGATTGGCTATATGCATGTTATGCGTCAGTTAATTATAGAACCCCTGCGGTAGAGTTCCAATTTCTGGGTGAACTAACCTTAGAATGGAAGGGTAGTTCATGTGCCTGTAGGTCATTTCATTTCCTACCTTAAGGCCAGAAGGATGATTNTCATTAGTTGTGGAGGTAAAAGAACGGCAATATGAAGATCCTGACCTGGTCCAGCTTAAGGACAGAATTCAGCAAGGGAAAGCGCCAGATTTTCAGATAAATGAGATAGAATCAGTGAATAATTGGCCTAGACCGGTGAATCCTTCAGATATTCTGAGTGTTTTAGTCTTAGTTGGCTACTATCAAAGATTTGTTGAGGGTTTTTCATCTATTGCAGTGCCATTGACCAAATTGACTCAAAAAAAGTGAAGCTCCAATGGTCGGAGGCTTGTGAGAGGAGCTTTCAGGAGTTGAAGACCCTACTTACCTCAGCACGAGTGTTAACTCTACCTGAGGGTACCGATGGGTTTGTGGTGTATTGCGATGTTTTGAGAATCAAACTTGGTTGTGTATTGATGCAGAATGGTAAGGTTATAGCATATTCTTCCAGACAGATGAAAGTTCATGAGAAAAATTACCCGACCCATGATCTTCAGTTGGCGGCGGTGGTATTCACCTTGAAGATATGGAGATATTATTTGTCCAGGGTCCATTTAGATGTTTTTACGGACCATAAGAGTCTACAATATGTGTTTGCCAAGAAGGATCTCAATCTTTGTCAAAGGAGGTGGTTGGAACTACTTAAGGATTATAACATGAGTATCCTCTACCATCCGGGCAAGGCTAATGTAGTAGTAGATGCACTTAGTAGACTCTCTATGGAGAGTAACTGGTGAAGGATGTACATCCACTAGAAAGGTTGGGAGTTCGGTTAGTTAACTCGACCAATGGCGGTGTTATTGTTCAGAATAGATTAGAATCATCCTTGGTGGCTGATGTAAAAGCTAGACAAGATGAGGACCCTATATTGTTAAAGTTAAAGGAAGCCATTTAGAATCATAAGGTAGAGGTCTTCTCCTAAGGGGGAGATGGTGTGCTTCAGTACCAGGGTAGCTAATGTGTCCCGGATGTTAATGATTTGAGGAACTGGATGTTGCATGAAGCCATGGATCTAGGTATTCTATACATCCAAGTGACAAGATGTACCGCGACATACGATAAGTCTGTTGGTGGAATGGCATGAAGAAGGACATAGCATAATTTGTGGTTAAGTGTTCGAACTGTTAGCACGTGAAGGTTGAGCATCAAAGACCGGGAGGTGTGCTCCAAGATATTATCATTCCTACTTTGAAGTGGGAAGAAATCAATATGGACTTCGTAACAGGTTTTCCTCGCACTCGTAGATAGTATGACTCCATTTGGGTTGTTATGGATAGGTTGACCAAAGAGGCCCATTTTTCTACTAGTCAAAACTATCGATTTAGCGGAGGATTATGCTAAGTTATACATTCGAGAGTTGGTTCGATTGCATGGGGTGCCCTTGTCCATCATATCAGATAGAGGTACTCAGTTTACCTCCTTGTTTTGGAAATAAATTTTCAAAAAGGACTACATACCCAAGTTAATCTCAGCACAGTATTTCACCCGCAAATGGATGGTTAAGTGGAGCGAACAATTCAAACTCTCGAAGACATATTGAGAGCATGTGTGCTAGACTTCAAGGGTATTTGGGATTATCATTTACCTCTGATTGAGTTTGCATACAATAACAACTGCCATTCTAGTATCCAGATGGCTCCATTTGAGGCTCTGTATGGGCAGAGATATAGATCGCTCATTAGCTGGTTTGAAGTTGGTGAAGCTGTGATGATAGGGACAGATTCAATCCATGAGGCTATGGAGAAAGTTCAACTCATATGGGATAGGTTGAAAATAGCTCAAAGTCACCAAAACTCCTATGCTGATGTGAGAAGAAGAGAACTTGAGTTCGAAGTGGACGATTGGGTGTTTCTAAAGGTGTCCCCCATGAAGGGAGTAATGAGGTTTGGAAAGAAAGGGAAACTTCATCCTCGTTATGTTGGTCCCTACTAGATTGTGAAATGGGTTGGCAAGGTGGAATATGAATTGGAGTTGCCCTCCGAATTAGCTTCTGTGCATCCTGTTTTCCATGTATCGCTCTTAAAGAAGTGTTTGGGTGACCCAGCTCTAGTTGTTCCGATGGACAATGTCGGTGTGAAAGATAGCCTTAGTTATGAGGAGGTTCCGGTGGAAATATTGGATCGTCAGGTTTGAAGGCTAAGAAATAAGGAAGTAGCTTCAGTTAAAGTTTTATGGAGGAATTAGCATGTTGAGGGAGCTATGTGGGAAGCTGAAGCAAACATGATGGATAGATACCCACATTTATTCTCTACCGGCTCAGTTCCAACTTGAGGTATCAGTTTTGCCCTAGTACTCTATTTAGTTTTCATGTTTAGTTCATGTACCCAAGTTTCTTTCATGTCAATGTATTATGTATGGTTCATGAATTCAGTTCATCAATGTAGATCAGTCCGTTAGTTTTCAGCTTAAATGATCAGTATTTTAATATAATGATTACATTTCTCTGCCTTTTCGTATGGTGTTCAACATTCAAGGATGAATCTTCCCAAGGAGGAGATATTGTTATACCCCGGAAGCCCTAAGATCAGACCCGATAGTTGAAATGGATAAAACTGAAAAATTGGCACCAGGTCATTCTGTGACCCATGGAGTAGACCACGAGTCGAGAAGAGACTCGTGGTGAGGTGCAGGACTTGAGTTGAGATTTTGGATTTTGAAGTTCCCACATACCTGACCACAAGTCGTGGTCAGTCCCCACAACTCGTTAAGTCAGTTATAGTCAAGGGCTATGGGAAGGAGAAGAAAAACTTGGTTGTGTACCCTACGGTTGGTCATCACGAGTCATGGTCAGACACCACGATTCGTGGGATGAGTCGTGGCCAGCCAGGTGCTGATGATTTGAGAATTTGGGTAGTGAAGGTGATGAGTTGTGACCACGAGTCGTGGTACCCAGTAATGACTCGTAGGGTCCCCCATGGCGATCCCCAGATGAATAATTGGACAGTGCACACGACGACTGATGCCACGACTCGTGGTCTTGGGTGACGATTCGTCCGGTCCCTCATGGGGACTGGCAGTCAATTAATTCCTGCGAATCTAGTAAGGGGTTTTCCATGATTCCTATGATCCTAAAGCCTAATCTATGTTGTTTTAAGCTATGAATGATGAGGTCTAAGAGGGGTAAGTTCATTTTAGGCGATTCTTACTCATGTATGCAAAGTTAGAAAGTTAGAGAGGTGATCAAGCTTATTTTCCTTCAAGTTTTCTTCAAATTCTCCATTGGAATTCAAGGAGTGGTAAAATAAGTTCTTCCCCAGGTTTGTAGGATTATGCAAGGGTGAATTTGTTCACACCCATGCCCAATCCCTCTCTAATTCATGAAAATCTATGAGTTGATTCTATGGGGTTTTAACCCAATGCATGAATTTTTTAAAATTCAATGTCATGGGTATGATCTAAGTATGTTTAATTGATGAATTACGATTCATGGGCAAGTTTTATCATGTTTTCAATTACTAATCATATTTACTAGCTTTCCAAATTTATGATGACCATTCATGAAAGCTTATGAGAACATGAGATTTATGAAGTATGTTCATGTATGATGGATTTTTTATGAGAAAAGCCTGTTTTCAATCTAGCCATGTTATGTTCTTGTTTTCAATGTGAATCAAGTTAAATTCAAGCATGTTAAAGTATTGGGCAAGCCTATATATTCAAGTATGATTTATGATTCATGTTAAATTAGCTTACCACGTGATTTTGGAGCCTAGACTCCCAATTTTACTCAACTTGTTGTATGGTTTGAGCCAAGGTTCCTCATATATGATTCAAATTATATGTATTCATGATTATTCAGCCCCGTCAATGGACAATGATTAGCTTTTTTGAAAAATGATGGAGAGAATATGCATGTTTTTGGGAATAGCGTCTAGCACCGGGTAGGTTAAGCGTCAATCAACCCTACGCCTCAGAACTACACACCAACGTAGGTATGATCAAATTATATTGGAACCTCCTATGTCAGCTATCCCCTGCCCCAAGGGGCCTTCAACTTGATATCGATATCATGGTAGCGTCTCTAGCCCTGACAAGGCTTTAGACGGTTCTGCCCACTTGAGTGTAATAGTCAGGAACACGTAAGTTCTATCGTGGTATGCCAGTTATATGACGAGTCTCCCATTGTTCCTCATGATTTTAGTTATACATGTTGATCACTCATGATATATGTATATATATGTGTGTGTGTGTATGTATGTATATATATATATGTGTGTGTTTGAAATCAGCTTTTACCCAATGTTCTATTTTACTTATGATTATCATATTCAAATTTGGGTCAATTAATTCAATTATGATGTTATGTTATGTTCAGATCATGATTTCAGAAAATAGCATGCAATCCCTACTCTCAGATTCTTGTCTTGTTTATGTTTTATATCATGCATGTTTAAAATGATTTTATTTAATTAAGCGGTTTTACTTACCTTGCATACTAGCTACATTTCGCGTACTGACCGCATACTCTATGCTGTATTGTTTTATCATACAGGCTCCGGCACTCAGACTCAGCCTTGTCCTTAGCCAGCCTTTCAAAGTTAGCATCCCACATTTGTTGGTGCGTCCTCATCTCCCAAGAATCATGCTTTATCAGTTTTCTTTATGTATTCAGTTTTCGAATTAGAGAGTTAGTTGGGGTCCTATCCCATCAACTCATCAGTATGAGAGGCTTTTCAGACATAGAATGTAATCAGCTTCAGATTTGTGTGTATTTCTAATGTTATTCTTATTTTAGACTTCCTCTAAGTTTATCATGTTGATCTTTCACTTTTATGATTGAGTTAGATGTTATGTTCATGCCATGGGTTGACTTGGAGTCCCTCGGGGTTCCTTGTCCCGTGTCTCGATCCAAGCCCATGTTCAGATCCTGAAAGTCACATCAATTCCCCTAGGGTCAATACATAGGTTTTATATTCTGCCTCTTTCTCCTCAATCTAATATCCACATAGAAATCGGGTCAAGAGACCCCCAAACCCAAAGCTTTGGCCCATTTTCACCCTTGTTCTTTTCAACACATTCTTAATGACTACCCCGACATTTATTTGCATCCCAGTTATCAAAGCATAGACAAGACAAACTCTTTCCCTAGTAATATGGGTCACATGCTTCCCGGGCACTAACCAAGCACAAATAATTTTCAACCAAACATGTGCCTCTCTACTCATGTGAGCATATGGAAATTAACCATGATACACAGATTTTTGGTGGCAAGTCCACCTTGCAACTAAATTAGGGACACATATAGTATGCCTAATGTCTCTATAGGGGTTTCTTCACAATGTTCACAAAAGGATGTGGGTTAACTTTAGGTGTACCAAGTAATCTGTTCAAATTAATTGGTGAAAATTTGATAATTTGTCCCCTAATTTTGACTTGGTTTAACCTCTCCTTTTGTTCCTAATTAGCAAGAAATTCCCTCACCATATTCGTATTACAATAACTCAGAGAATTAAATATAAAATCAAGTCCAAGAGTGTGTAATATATCTACCATGTGAGGAAAACTAGTGTCAAACAATTCTTATCAATAAATATATCATGTGAGTATTTGGATTCTTTATGCTCTTTAAACCATTTTTTACCTTCTTGCTCCGTGACCCAACGAAGACCATAATGCCTCAATGGTTATGGTGCCATACTCACATCATCATGCTCCTCCTCACTAGTTCTCCTTGCTCTTTTTAACCCTTGGCTTGAAGAAGCCACTCATTTCCCTTTTATTGATTTTGGTGACATTTATTGGGATTTCACAAGAAAAATGTTGTCTTTTGTAATTTTAGTGAAAAAGAATTTTGGAAGAATTTGAAGAAAAGATGAAGTTTTTGGAGAATTTTCTTGGTATTTTTGGGGTGTGCGGCGCGAATAGCTGATAGAATGAGGAAAAATTAGGTTTTGGCTATTTAAAATACCTTCATGGGTCGGGTCGACCCGCTGATGTGAGCAAATTTTTCCTGGAACCGGCTTCTCCGCGGTGCAACACTCCCTACACCAAACTTGTTGCGCATCGTGGCGCTCAATGCGGGGATTGGACTGGTCATTGCACCAGGCCCTATGGTTCTTGTGCCTGCGCCTCCTGCCAGGCCTTACGCTTCTTGGCCTGGGCACTGCCCCAATACTTAGCTGTTTTGCACCTCGTTTATTGATTACATGCTCAACATTCATTAAAAATTATGATTTAACACCTACACACTTGAACAAACACATTACAAAATTCAAAAATCATCTTGGCTCGCCTCCTAAGTAGCGCCTGATTTAACGTTGTAGCATGATGTAGGTATATTGATTATTCAGACTTCAGCAAGATACCTTTTGAGATCATGGTCACATTTTGGCTGCTTGTTTTACCATACTAACCTGTGACACATCAGAAAAAGAAAAAACCATAAAAGAGGAATAAAGACTAAAAGTTAAACACGATCAATTAATCTAATCCTAAGCCTTATTCCCCAGCAGCGGCGCCACTTTTTGATAATGCTCAAACTCACACTCCTGATAAAGTATGAAGCGAACTTTGTGAATAAAGATCCTAACAGAGGTTGGGGTAGATCCCATGGGGAAAAAGGTCAGAATATTGAATAACGCTAGTATTTATGTTTTTAAGTATGTTATCTCCAAAAGAAGGTGGTTTATAAAAGAAATTATAAGACAAGATTGAGAATTGGTTGTTGTTTATAGATTAATGCAATTAACTAGGGTGAGTGTTACTCATGGATTCATAACTAGTTTGGGTTTTACACTTGTGATCTATCCCAATACTTTACTTGTAGAACTAATAACTATAGTTCATCCAAACGATTGCTTCGTCCCTATTGGATGACTATACTCAATTATCGGATTAGGTCTCATAAGTATTCCCAATTTTTCGTAAGAACATCCTCTGTCTATTGCCGCTTCTTATCAAACCGTNAGGTCTCATAAGTATTCCTACGACCATAGCTCAAGTTATACAATGATCGTAAATATAAAGGTTTTGTTGTACTTCTCTTTCCTAATCTCTACCTCTCTAGGAACAAGAAGGTAAAGAATTCTGGCATTTCCTAACATTGTGCACCATTAAGAAATATTTAAATATGAAGAGAAAACAATACAAGCATTTAGTATTTGTTTAGAATCACTTTGTGCAAACCCTAGCTTGTTAATTTCCCATGGTTCCCGCAATCCTTGTTGTGGAGGTTTTAGTCTCTCCTAATTATAAATATGGCTAAGAAGTGCGTAAATACACCCTTCATCAATGGTGCAACTCAAAGATGATATCTACAATTTTTGACAGCTTAAGACGGAGGCACTTCATGAGACATGACTGAGGTTAAAGAAGAAGCTAACTGAGTGCCTGAATCACAAAATTCCTTATGATAGCTTGTTGGAAAGTGATTTTAAACAAATACGATTACCTGTATTGTTTATCTCTTCATCATAAATTTTTCTTAATTGTGAGCAACATTAGGACTTGCTCGTTTCTATACTTTCTTGAACCTAGAGAAGTAGTGATTAAGAAAAGAGAAGAACAGCAAAGCCTCAAACTTTAGTTTCATGGAATTACCTGAGTTGTGGTTGCAGGATAGGTATTTGGGAAAATTTGATAAATGTCAAAGTGAAATCACTCAAGAGACCTAATCCAGTAATGGAGTAAAATCATCCAATAGGGACGAATCAACACTTTGTTAGAGACATGAAGAAGCTTAGGTGATTGGGGAAACATGAAAACAGATATATCACAAAGTAGATAAAGAAAATAATAAATAGTAGCAAATACAAAAGAAAAAGAATAGAGAAGGAAAACTAAATTAAATAAAGGAAAGACTTTGGGATGTAAGATAAATCCCAAACGCTTCGGCATCCAAAATGTGAAGATCAACTTTGGGATTTCAACGTCTTCTCAGTTCAAAGAAGCTAAAAGAAAAATCAGTAGAAGAGAGACAGTATCTCGACTCTCACAAATGTTCCTATTAGATATCTTTGCGCCTTTTCTATATTTTCCAAAATGTTTTTCTTAGGAATAAGGCGCGAAAGAAATAATAAACTAAATTTCAAATTGCTTGTAACATTGATTAATATGCATAAGCATTTATATGTTTAACCTTGATTAACATGAACTACAGATACAGTATGTAAATTGAATCTCGTTGGCATATATCACAACCAAAAACTGAGGTAAATATAAAATATGTAGCCCTAAACAATTCGAAAATAAAAGAATGCTGGAAGACCAATAATTACCACACTTTTAGATGCAACACTAAGGCAGGAATATAGAGGCCCCAACAGAGAGCAAATAATCGAATTTTTCTGCTAGTTAAACAACAACATCAATAGCAATGGGGAATAGTTTTGAATGTTGAATCTAATTCAGGAGTAGGATCGACATAGGGTTAATCCAAGGAGATCAACTCCAAAAGACACTATGATTTTTATGAATAGATATTCTGAAATGCATTTTGACTTCCTTGAGTTTCTTCTTGAATATGAGAACTTCCAATAAATGATGACGGTCAAAATCGCAACAAAACTATATCAAATCAAAAAGGGGATTTTATTCAACCCAAAATTTAAAAATTTTCCTTCCCTCTATAGATAAATGTCACCATCGAACAATGATAATGCTAAAATTACACCCCTGATGAAGTATAACGCGAACATTATCAATAAAGAACCCAACTAAACTTGGGGTCGATCGCACAAGAAATATGGTTAAGATACAGACTAATGCTAGTATTCACACTTTTACTTCAATTATTTCATAAGAAAGGGGGGGGGGTTAAATCAAGTAACAGTATTTTGAAATAGAGTTGTGATTAATAGTTATGCAATTAACTAGGGAAGTGTTCCCTATGGCTTCCTAACTAGGTTGGATTATTACACTCGTGATCTATCCCAATACTTAGCCTGATGAATTGATAAATTGTAATCATCTAAACGACTGATTTAACCCTATTAGATGACTCTACTCAATCACCGAGTTAGATCTCACGAGCGATTTCACTTTAACCTTTATCAATAGTTCCAAATTAATTCTCCTGTGACCGTAGCTCAAGCTATTCAATGAAACCAAATTTCAAGGATTTGTTGTTCTTTTTTTTCCTAATACTACTTCTCTAGGTTCAAGAAAAAGGAGAATTCAAGCTAGTCCTAACATTGCATATCTTTAAGAAACATTAATCATAAAGAAAAGAACAATACAAACATTCGTAGGTTTAGAATCAGTCTGTGTTAACCCTATTTTGTTATTCCACCATGGTTGCTACAACCCTAATTATGGAGGGTTTAGTTATTCATAATTACAAGAGTAAAATTATATTTCATGGAAGAAAACATAATTGAAGACTTACAATATTAATGAAAGAAGAACCAAAGAATCAAATGCACAATTACTTGTCAAAATCCAAGAATAATGATGAATTATGCCCAAGTATCCGAGTATTTTCTCTCCAAGAACAATAATGAATTATGCGCAAGTATCCAAGTATTTCCTCTCCAAGAACTTAGGAAACCCAAAAACTATTAATACAAGTAAAAAGTATCGACCTATTTAAAAAAATTAACCTAAAAGTATTTATACAATTAATGAAAACCTTTCATAACTTAATAGGAAAACTATTTCCACTTCATCTTGCGAGTCGTATCATGATGCTATGAGTCACGGATTCTGTCCATACTATGAAATGCAGCATCTGAATTTGTCAAGTCGTAGAGGTTGGTATGACTCGTACAAAGCCACTACGAGTCATAAGTGTCTGTCATGGTCTGGACTTCTTAAAGCTAGCATCCTCTGAATCTCACCACATGTCCTTGGTATGGTCCGTACCTTGGCACTATGACTCATGGAATCTGCTTGTACCCTCGGATCTGCCAGTTGACATGTTCTTTGAAGTTTTCCATGACTCCTTGGTACAGCTCATATATTGCCATCACGATCTGTGGCTTCCACTCATATTAGGAGCTATTGCAAGTCCATATCCTCTAAAGTTTTTCATGACTCCTTGGTACGGTTCATACCAAGGTTGTACGACTTGTACCATGAGTCGTACTTAGGCCCAGCACTTTTCAATTTCTCTTAAGTATCAGCTACGGTTGATAGGTACGGCTTGTACTGAGACCTGTAGCAAGCCATTTTCTGCAACTTTTCTGCTCCCTTTCCACAATCCAACTCACGAACCTGATTTCCGTGAAAACAAGGTAAAAGCATCACATATCTATATAAACACACCTACGTCATAACACATTTTCTATGTTTTAAGCGTAAAAAATGTCATAAATCCGCGATACATCAACACCCTCAACTTAGAACTTTTACATGTCCTCAGGAAAACGAAAACACTAGTACACATACGACGCTTAACTAGAAAGTAAAACAGAAGGCCTATAGCCAACAACACCAAAATTTGCACACATGACCATTATCAAGTATTGACCCCTCTTTCATTAAAAACCAAGATAGCTATGCTTACATGCAACTACAACTCCTGACACAAAGGGATCTATAAATGGCATCAAACTATTAACAGATAGCTGAGCTGTCACTAATGCTATTAACACTGACAATTGGCAGAATGCAACACAATCCATGTACCCTCACAGCAAATGAAGTCCCCAACACTCACAGTGATATATATATATATATTGTTACACCCCACAAATATTTTTGATGATTATTTGATGGTTATATGTCATATTAAGGAAATTATGGGTTGTATGTTGTCCGTAGGTGAGGAGGGAAACATGTGCAAAGGGAAAAGCGAAGAGTATGTGAAGTTTGTAAATAAGGGTCAATTTTAAATGAATATATCTCCAAATATATAATAATTCAGAAGTCCCATAACCTATAAAATGAAATTGATTTCATTCTAGTTTATAGTGAAAAATACCGCTCGTCAATCGGAGTTCAGAGTAAAAAGTTATGCTCATTTGAAGATAGCACTATCGGCTGGAAAAGCACCCATATGCGCGGGCGCCGAGACAGGAAGGCAGCAAGCGCGCGCGCACAAGGGAACATCGCATGGGCGTCGCGCACGGGCATCACCGAGCCCTCCTATATAAAGTAACTAGTAGAAATATCCACGCTTCGCGCGGTCATTTGGACCCACTGACTTTATGAAATAATTGTCACTCCCCGCCTTGGGAGGCATGACTTGCACCTAGCGCCCGACTAGGATTTGAACTACTGAACCGATTGAGCCTAAGAACCACTGGTGTAGGGTTGACTCTAACTCTAGAGTCAAGAAAACGACGGGCTATATGGCGGCTATAAATACAACACCCGGCCGACAAGGCCTATAGCCACCTGTGAAAGTAAACAGCTAACCATAGACAAATGAATATAGGGAGTCCTATGCAGGCCGACAAGGCCACCATGATGTCTAGTTATAACTGAAAAGCGAAAGTAGGCGCTAACTAAACTATGACCGACAAGGTCATCAATCAACAGCTAACCAAGGCCCCACACAGCCAACACACATAATCTAAAACACGTATGGCCCCACACAGCTGATATCTACTAACCACAGGGAATAATACAATCGCAAGCCTCTAGGAATAATAAGATGGTCGGGACAGGACCCCGACCTACCCATACTGTACAAAAAAGGAAGTGAACCTCTATCACTGAAGCTCCGAAAGATAGGAGCTGAAGGCTCTGCACCGCTACTGGAATTATGAGGGATCTGCTTCTTGTCTGAGTGTACCTGCAGGCAAGTAATGCAGCGCCCCAAAGGAGGGCGTCAATAACACAGGTACTGAGTATGTCAAGTAATAACTGTAAATGACTGAAAGTATGTAATAGAACTGACAATAATCGAAGTAAAGGGAAATAGACTAAAATTGACTGAATTAATAGAATCAGGGTTAAACATAACTATAATGAGTAGAGTAGGAGTCATACCTGACAACAGGGCATCCTACTGTCTAACTATCAGTAACTAAAGAAACATACATAAACCTTACCTGGCCCCCATAAGCCGAAAGGTGCAATCAAACCAGAACAACCAACCTGGGCCCCCATTAGTCCTAGTGAGTACATCTCAATCTATATACCCCTATCCAGGTCATACCACATCATCTAGTAACTATAAGCATCCTGCCGATCCCCTGGGTATGCAACTTGGGCCCGCTGGGACCCTGACTATAGCTGTGCCTAAGTATGAAGGACTCCTGAAATCTACACCCCGGACGCAAGCGCTTGGCGGGGGAGTGTATAGGCCAACCACGGAAAAATATGAGGAGCTGGCTCCCCATCTTCATCCCTTGCGGACGGCATGCCGCTCTGTAGAGCGACGTATCCTCTCCCTCTTGTGGACGAGTCGACACAACTATTAACCCTGGGGCGATCACGGAAGCTATACAGGTAATCTAGCCCAAAACAATACAATCACAAGTCTCAACCGATAACAATAAATACGTATAATAACATACTGAACATGATAAAATATTACTGAATAATTTACAGGGATTCATATTGGATTACTATACTAAAGAAACAAACTTGCCAAGAGAAACTGCCTTTACATACCTCATTCATTGTTTACCAATTAACTGGCGAGGTTCGACTGATATTAAGCTGTTCTTCCCAACTGTAATCACATTAATGAAAGAATAGAGCTATCTTCGTTATTATATTGGAAGAAAACAATAACTTATATGTATATATACTGACTATATTCACTTATCAAAATACGATCGAAAACTCGTACTTTCTTGGGAATCTAGAAGGGAGAAGTACTTACTTTAAGCCTAAGATTGTATTATCACTAGTTTGGAGCAATTCCAATCACATTGGCTTGGCGGGACGACGATTCTCAAGGCGAATTTCATGAAACTAACTCCGTAAAAATTCTCCCTAGAGCCTTATACTTCGATACCCGAAGTTAATTTGAATTTGGATGGCGTTTGGCAGTGTAATCGGAAGAAATTTATATGAACCCTTCGTCTTTATCTCTGTTCTGGTCGAGGTAGATGTGGAAAACGATATAAAGTTTAAGGGTGAGGCCTATGTATACTTGAAGCTGAATACATGGCAACGTGGCACGTTGGCCAACGCGCAATTTTGGCTCCGTGCCACATTGGCTAATGCGGAGGTAGAGGCTCCGTGCCACTTTGCCCCTCTGGCAGCTCGGTTCGGCCTCCTCTCACGAAATCCCAACTTGGCACTCGTTCGGCCTTTCCCCAGGCCCTTTCCTCGCACGTAAGGCATTTTAAAACTCTCAACCAACATGCGAATAGGCCAACTAAACCCTATAAACTTATGGNAACATCCTCCCCCCCCCTTAAGAACATTCCTCCTCGAATGTTAACTTCTTCTTGCAAGAACTTTAACTTGCAATTACTTGTTCTGGAAAAATTTCGGCAGAGTCTCCCCTGTAATATGGACTATCCAAAAACCCTGAAATGTAGAAAAGCCCAATACAGGTATTCCACACAATACTATGGCATTCATTTCCCAATAAACTAAAGTTAATTACTCCACATATACACGTATATAATACAACTCATGAAACAACAACAACATCAACATACCTTCAACTGCGCAATCCGACTAAATCTGAAATAGGTGCGGATATTATGTTTTTATATCATCTTCTGCCTCCCAGGTCATCTCTTCTCATTCTTATTTCGCCATAATACCTTGACAGAAGACACATCTTTAGTTCTCAATCTACGGATCTACCGGTCTAGTATGGCTACTGGAGCTTCTTCATTAGCTAACTCCTCAGTGACTTGGATATCTTGGACTGGGATTGTCCGGGAGGATCTCCTATGCACTTCCTCAGCATTGATACGTGGAAAACTGGGTGAACGGATTCTAATTCTGGAGGCATATCCAATTCATATGCCACCTGGCCTATCCTTCGGCGAATTCGATAAGGCCCAATAAACCTCGGGCTAAGCTTTCCTTTCTTGACAAATCTCATCACCCCCTTCATCGATGAAACTTTCAGAAATACCCAGTCACCCACATTAAGCATAAGATTTATGGTGGCTCTGAGAAGTCAACAGACGTTCCCTAATAAGCTTTACTTTCTCTTCTGACTGATGAATAATATTTAGCCCAATTAATACTAATTCTCCTACCTCAAACCAACCAGCTGGAGATCTGCACTTCCACCCATACGACGCTTCATAAGGCGCCATCTGAATGGCTGGATGATAATTGTTATTATAGGAAAATTCAATAAGCGTTATATGTTCATCCTAGCTACCTCCAAAATATAACACACACACCCGTAACATATCCTCGAGTGTCTAGATAGTACGTTCTGCCTGCCCGTCTGTCTAAGGATGGAAGGTTGTGCTCAGGTTAACCTACATCCCCAGGCCCCTCTGAAAAGATTGCCAAAACTTAGCTGTAAACTGCGCCCCTCTGTCATAGATAATTGACAATGGAACACCATGCAATTGGACTATTTCCCTAATATACAGCTCACCATAATCTTCAGCTGAAAAGGTAGTCCTTACTGGCAGAAAGTGAGCTGATTTTGTCAACCTATCAACAATTACCCAAATAGAATCATACTTACGCCTTGTGTAAGGGAACCCTGCTACGAAATCCATATTAATTGCCTCCCCTTTCCATAAAGGAATGGCTATATCCTGTGTCAGTCCACCTGGTTTCTGATGTTCAGCTTTCACCTATTGGCAATTGGGACACTGAGCTACGTATTCTGCTATCCCCTTTTTCATTCCCGGCCACCAGTAAACCTCTTATACATCATGGTACATCTTTGTCGAACCTGTATGGAGAGAGTAACGGGCATAGTGTACCTCGCCAATAATTTTCTAGTGAAGCCCTGCAATATCTGGAACACAGAGGCGATCCCTATATCTCAAAACTCCATCCTCGGTTACCTGGAAATCTGTCACTTCTCCTCGTTGGACCCTATTTCTGAGTTGAACCAGACTAGGATCTTCATACTGTCGTTCCTTCACTTCCACAACCAATGATGACACCGTGGTATTCTGGATTACCGCTCTATTGTCTCCTAATTCTAACATTCGAACGGCCAAACTGGCCAACTGATGCAATTATCAGGCCAATTCTTATTGCTCGGGCTGTAAATATGCCAGGCTTCCCATGGATTTGCGGCTAAGGGAATCTGCTACAACATTGGCCCTTCCTGGGTGATATAAAATATTCACATCATAATCCTT
>JACEIK010007599.1:17432-41979 GCA_018107945.1 Datura stramonium | reverse complement strand
AGAGATACCATAGGATTGCCTTTATTTTCTATACTCTGGCCTGTTAGACAATTAGGTTAAGATCACTATAGGAACTTTATTGGCTTGTAATGTCGAATTGGGGATAGGTATGGTAAATATGGACAATACGGACTTACCCTCCTTGGCCCTACAAAACTCTTGGGTTTACTTTTAACTTTTTCCCCTTTTTCACTTTTTTCCACTTTTTTTCCTCCCTTTCTCCATTTTATTCAACTTTCGATTGATAGGTATGGTGTATTTTTTATTTTTCATTTTTTCCCTTCTTTTTTTCAAATATCTTTTTGTTCACACCTCACCCCACCTTTTACTAACTAGCTTTTTCTTTTCTCCCCTAGCTCATCTATGCACCCCTCAATAGTCATCCTCAACTAAGGAATTTTGCCTGAGTTGAGGTTCACAATGTCCAAAGAGGGACCAGGGCCAAAACAGGTTCATTATAAATAAAATAGGAAAGGTGAATGGGCTAATCAACAAAAAGCTCAAATTTAGGCCTCAAAAGTGGGATCAAGGGATTCATTTCATTTGGTAGGGTAATTTAAGCTAAAGTGGCCTATGTCAAAAATAGACTATGATCCTTTCCTAACCAACAATCCTACAACCTAAGGAAAGACTAACCGGGCAAGTTCTAGATCACCTGCAGAGTATTGAACTAAGTAAGAGTCCTCATTCACACCTTGTATAGGTTTGCATCACACAACCTATCTAGTTTATTCACAGCTATGCTGCAGTTACTCATGATAATCTATCAAATGTCATAAAGAGATCCACAATAGTCATGATTTGCATTAAACAAACACATCTACTCGTACAAAAACAAATTAAAAGGGTCATTTTTTCCATATCAAAACATTAAACACATGTGCATTTTTATTATATGTTAAGCATTCCTAAGCTGCTTCTAGTTAAACAAGCAAAATATCCTAAACATGCCAGTTCTACTGAATAGCATGTCCTAGGGAAAAAAATACGACAACGAAAACCTTCGGACGAACAAAAATAGATACACCCCCCTGAAAAAAACATGCTTTGTCCCCAACGTAAAGAAATAAAAACTAGGAGAGGGACATACCTGTGGTGTTCTAAGCGCTCTTGTCATCCTGTGAGGGCGGGTGCGAAGGCACGCTCTCCACCTCTGCAATCGTTGCGCCAACGATGGCTGACGCACTCAATGGTGTGATGCTGGGGGTTATGGTCTCCTCCTTAGCAATTTTGGTTGCCTCATCGAGCTTTGTATCTCTATGGGCTAAAGTGGCTCACTTGAAGAGTCCTCGCCACTCATAAGCTCCCTAGGCTTAGAAAATGAACTCCAGCTCCTCTAGCTCTCTCCTGCAGCTCAGACATATGCTGGTCATGAGTCTGCAGGCTAGCTGTTGTCGCCCACTTGCACTTCTTTCTCTCTCTCTTTCTTCTCTTCCTGGCAGCCTCCTCATTAACCACCTCTACAAATTTCATATTTCCTCTTTCTCCTCTAGCTGGCTCATGACTCCAAAAGGCCCCAAAGTAAAACTCCTCGTCGGGCTTGTCCTCAAATAATGGAATGGCGGCGGCTGGTAAAATTGTTGAGCTGTCATCTCCTAATCGACCGCAGCTAATCTTGTAGACTCCGCACATCCGACTGCTCAACTAATCTCTCATTGAGTTGTAGCTCAAAGCTATCAAGTCTTCTATGCCACCCTCTAGCTGCCTCCTCAATCTCAGCCTTTACCCAAGGATTGACCTGCTCCGTCATTACATTAACCTTTTTTTCAATCAAGGTCAGTCTCTTGGCAAGCTTCTATAAGAAATCCTGAGGCACAAGTATGTATCCATTTGGGATTTGGCATGGTGTGGCTAGTGGAGGAGCAGAGGACGTACTAGGGGCAGTTGCTATGTGGCCAACTTTAGTAGCCAACTTCTCACTCTAATCAACTAAAGTGGGGGCATCTACCTGCTTTCCCCTACTGTGATGTCTGGACTGCTTCAGTGCTCTAACCTAGCTCACCGAGTTCATCTCATCCCGTATCAGGTCGATATCAGTAGTTCGTGTGCCTCCAACTCTGGCATCGAACTCTGCTATCACCCGAACACCTGACTCCCTACTAAGCTTGTATATGAGACTCGAGAATGGAATCTTTGTGCTCAAAGCTAGAGCTCGATCCTGAATCTCCTTTGTTATAACCTTTGGGATATTGATAGTATATCCCAACATGATGCTAGCCACCAATGCTGCTCTGTCGGTGCTTAAAGTATTATCATTCATCGTCGGTGCCAACCTGTGGTGAACTAATGTCCAACAAGCCTTCGCTATGATATTAAGCAAGGCTTTGGTGACCTGCCATCCACTAGTCAGCCAATCCACATCCTCCTTCCCCTCAGTTATAACTTTATCCAACCACCTCACCTGTCTCTACCTCTCCTCCAAGCTCAACTGCTTGACCTTTTTCAGGGCCTCGACATGGTGATCAAACTCTAATGTAGAGGCTGGGGACTAATAAGTTGGCCTATATCACATTTGGGTAATGGCCCGATATGAGACATCAACAACTCATGCCTGGACCATTACACTCTCCAGCCTAGGCTTCTCCTTCACTTTCTGCCTAGCCGGAGTCTACTGCTCCATAGTAGCCAAGTAGTTTGCATAGAAATCCCTGACCATGTCAGCACTGAAGCTATCAGTGGTTCTCTCCATCCACCCAAACCCATGATCGAACAACTACTTCATCTCCTCGGCCTCATGCAAGGTGATCACATGCAAAAATATCATGCCCGTGATACGCTTTATAACTTAAATTAGTCGGGTTGTCTAAGTTATTTTATACATTTTCATGTGATTTTATATAAATGTGAAGACACTACCCAAACCCATGATCGGAACAACTACTTCATCTCCTCGGCTCCTCATGCAAGGTGATCACATGCAAAATATCATGCCCGTGATACGCTTTATAACTTAAATTAGTCGTGTTGTCTAAGTTATCTAATACATTTTCATGTGATTTTATATAAATGTGAAGACATGTGCTAACCAACATGATTAGCCTTTTGTTTTGTAGGTTTTGATGACTTTTAAGGAGCTAATCCATGAGTTGGTGAAGTAGAGGCTTGGAGACGGGATAATCACGCAAATGTTGGCAAAGAGGAGGCCCAAAACAGCCCACCTACGCATCGGCAACGTGCCACGGCAGGCAGGCTGCCTGTACTTCCCCACCTGCGTTGGCAACGTACACGGCAGTAGGTGGTCATACACTCAAGAGGCTGCAACGCTGCTGTGCCCAAGCAACAGGCCACGTTGCCAATGCGGGGCAGTGGTGCTGCCGAGTCCGATTTTCGGGCACTTTCCAAAAGAGGCCTCCGGCTTAGCCGTGTCACGGAGGCAACGCCCGTGTTGCACTCCGTGACGTTGCTTGTTATTCCGGAAAAATTCCTACTATTATAAATAGCACACTTAGGTTTATTTCTACAAATTCTCGACTTGCGGAGCAAGAACGTGGGCATGTGCGCTGAGAGGGACGAAAATTCTTAGGTTTTCTCTATCCCTTTCTTCCTTCTTTCAATTATTTTGTATGATTTACATTCATTTAACGATGTTCAATCCACAAATGAGTGGCTAAATCCCTTTCTAGCTGAGGTTATGAACTATTGTATTGAAATGTAATTGTTGATTATCTGGTTATTTCATCTTTCTTCTATGGTTATTCTATTTAATTCTTGTTCTACCGCATTAATATCCGGCCAATGTTAATGTAAATCCAAAGTCCAGAGGGCAAGAAACTCAAAAGTTGTAATTAATAGGATATGATCTGTTCTTTGTTTGGGAAAATTGAGAATTGATTTACCTTCGGATAGAAATATACCGAAAGTCGTATTAGTCAAGTGTGAATCGTTGTATGGCTAGAACATGAATTTCTTTCTTATCACGTAAAATGTAGGTGGAAGGTTTATGATTCTTAAGTTGGGTTAAATACGAGAGTTTTAATCCATAGACATAAGTTCCAACTAGCAACCGGAGAAAAGATAAACCACGTAGATCGATGGTTAATTTCTTTACATGTTCGTTTTAGCCTCATGATGCTCACATTCATAGTCACTCACTTGTATACTTATTCTACTTTAGTATAAAAGTAGTTTCCAACATATAAAAACTTTTCTTTACACCGTTGTCTTCATTCTAGAGTTATAGTAAATTAACACTCGAAAAGGTTTTACCTCGTAGTCCGCCCCCTGTAGGTTCGATATTTCGGTTCTTAAAAAGGGCCACTATATTGTTTGTACAAACTTACACTTGGCGGCTCACTGCTTTTGGCGCGCGTCTGGGACTGCAATTTGTAAAATTTTTCTTAAGTGTTAGTTAACGAATTCTATACAAGTGTTGACAATCTGTTTTTAATTTTTTTATCTTTTTTGATTGTTTTTGGATACCTTCTTGGACATGACATCGTGGAACACAAATGGTTTAAATGGTGAATACTCATATTTTGACGAATCTTTCGAATTTCTGAGGACCTCACTGTGGCAACATTGTAACACGTGTAACATATGTGGTGGTCAAGATGGCCAGCTGGAATGGCGGTCCGAATGCATACTCCTTCCCCTAACCCCTACTATGATCCTTCGTTGTTTTTGATGAACACAGGCATGCTGAAAATGAGGACTTGGGACGCCACGCACCGAATAGAAGACATGCTGAAACAACTCCTTGAGCAATCAGAAGCAATAAAGGAGGCAATGGCAACATTGATAAGTCGGGAAGAGGAGAATGCGTGAGGCTTTAAAAAATGATGAGCGTTAAATTCATGGAGATGATCGTTGAGGCTGAAGCCCTCGTGATCAATTGCAGGTGACGTTGTAGGCGATAGTCAAGAGAATTACAAGCGGAAGCTAAGGGTGCAGAATTTTCGTATGAAGCCCGACATTTGGAACCTCTTTAGTGTCCCCCGTGATGAGCTCATACTTATAGAAAATTCGTTCAGTGGAAGAAGAGATAGAGTGTTCCCATTTGACACTACCGGAGAGATAGATGTTGATGCGGAGAAGAGGTATACAAGTAAGGGGTCAATTGCATTGCGCTTCGGAACCAAGATGCATTGGACCTTACTCGAAGCATTTTTCTACCTTGAGTTTGGTTGACGACATAGAAATAGAGTCTTTTCGGCTTATGGAGAAATGTCAAGAGGAGGATCAAGTCCCATACATTCTCAAATTTGCCGAGCCTAATAGACGTAATGACTTCACTTACGTAAGGGCCAATAAACGTCAAAGGCGACATCTATTGTTTGGTCCTTACAATTTTTCACCACCACCCCGGGAGCATAAAAGGAAATTAGAGAAGAAATTAGGGGTGAGATTCATATCTTCAAGGTGGAGGAAAAAGCGGTGAAATGTAATACGCCGTGCCGCGACATAAAATTAGGGCGCCGTTTGGGAGGCAACCCAAGGGTACCATTTTTAATTTCTTGCATGTTTATTGATTTTATTTATTATTTAGTTTTTGTTGTTTTTGGGTAGAAAAATTGCCACGTATGGAGGAAGTTTGAGTACTCCTTGGAGAGGAAGCTAACAAGCATGAAAGAAAAGATGTGGGTCGAACACCCACTCCGCGTAAAAGTTGAAGGAAACCATGTTGTTCGCTAGGCCTAAAGGCCTCAGGAGTATTTTCTCACCCTTTGGAAATGTTAATTTGATGCCATGAGGACATAGCATGATTTAAGTGTGGGGTGAGGGAAATTTCAAGGAAATTTCAAAAAAAAATTCTGTGCTTAACAAATTTTTGGTGAATATAATGCTTGTGAAAAATGGAGAAATTTGAAAATTTTTGTGAGTCAAGCATGAATTCATCACCTGTTGGTTTTTCTTGTCGGTTCTTTTCCGATGGGGGTCTTTGAACCAAGAATAAAATTTTTATTTTTATTTTATTTTTTTTATTTTTAATTGTCGTATATAATGTTTTAGTCATCGTTAGGGACTGTTTCCAACAATGGATGGATGACGACCGCCTTGGAGGAAAATTAGTCAATAGGTTTTGGTTTTGAACTCATAGCTAATTGATGCGATACTTTATGTGTTATGAATGATTGTAAGATGAAAGTATGTTTAGTGTTAAAGCATGTAAATGTATAACTTTGTTCGAGACACTTAGCTCGGAATTTGACTTGATATGATTGAAGCTTAATTTTAAATTCTTGTAATTAGCTGAGTAAGAGTCTCCTGAATGTGTTTTGGAATTGAGCATGTGCCATGAGTGTAAGGTTTTTGAGTATTCTGTGCTATTGTGGAATGTCTAGAACTTGAAGCCCGGTTTGTTTATAAATGAAAATGAAGGATGTAATTGTAGGAGATGATTTAGGCATTTCTTTGAATGAACCTGGGTAATCTTTATCCTCATTTTACCTACCTTGAAATATTAATCCTAGTCAGCCCCATTGAGCCTTAGCCTATTCTTTGATAGCTGCAACGTTTAATCCTTTTAATTCATTAGCCTTGAATTTGATCCAAAAGTTCTAAGCGCTTGAAGAAAACTGAAAGAGTAAAGGAGTGAGAAGAATGAAAAGAAAAGCAAGTGGAAGTTGTAAAAGTTGAGAAAGGTCAAAGGTGCACTTGTAAAATGAGTTTATTATTAGTAAGGAGTAAGAAAACAAATGAATGAAAAAATTATTTATACAACTCCTTACTAATAAGCTAAAATTGCCTAAAATAAATGGGGAACAAAAGAGGAAAAAGAAAACTACCAAGGATAAAAAGGTGAAGTAAGGGAAGGAAAGTTCACAATGAGGGCGTGATGTATCGGGGGCGCTTAGGAAGATAGTCACTATTGATCACAATAGTACCTACCTACACTGAAAGTACATTACAACCTAAAAAGTCCTACTTGATCTTACATTCATACATCCTCAAATTAGTGAAGTAGAACACTAAGTGGGCAAGCTTATGGGTCATTACATGGTGCATGTGAATTCTTTGTGAGAGTGAGTGAAATCCTATTTATGTACCTACACATGTTGTGATATAAAAATTGTTTTGCGTGTGAAATTGGGTAATCCCTTCCGTGAGGGTAATATGTTTAATGAAGGATATAGTTCATGTGGGATCTCTTAATCAGTTGATTTGCATGAGTTTGCTTCGTTCGAGAGTCGATTCTTGAAACTAAAATACCCTTCAATCTTGTGGTTTTAAAAATTAAAGATAAAAACATAAAGGTAATTAATTTATAATTAAATATTAAATAATCATCATAGCCATAATGTGAATCATCGTATAGATTAGTTACGTGTGAGTCTTCATTTACATGAGATGTAAAAGGTTGTTCGAGGACGAACAAGGTTTTAAGTGTGGGGTTGTGATCACAGGCAAAAATATCATGCCGTGTTACGCTTTATAACTTAAATTAGTCGGGTTGTCCAAGTTATTTTATACATTTTCATGTGATTTTATATAAATGTGAAGATATGTGCTAACCAACATGATTAACCTTTGTTTGGTAGGGTTTTGATGACTTTTGAGGAGCTAATCCATGAGTTGGTGAAGTAGAGGCTTGGAGACGGGATAAACACGCAAACGTTGGCAAAGAGGAGGCCTCCAAAACAAACCCACCCGCCGGCACGCGCCACGGCAGCAGTCGCCCAAGACAGCCCACCCGCGCATTGGCAACGTGCCACGGCAGGTGGCTGCGCGACCAAGAGGCTGCAACGCGCTGCCCAAGCAGCGTGCCACGCTGCCAACGCGGCGTGGTGCCGCGAGGCCGACATTTTCGGTATTTCGCAGGCCTCCGCGCTGGGCCGTGTCACGAGGCAACGCTCCGTGTTGCACTCCATGACACGTTGCTTGTTATTCCGGGAAAAATTCCTACTATTATAAATAGCACACTTAGGTTTATTTTCACAAATTCCCGACTTGGTGGAGCAAGCAAAGGGTTACAAAGTAAGCTGAGAGGACGAAAATTCTTAGGCTTTCTCTATCCCTTTCTTTCTTCTCTTTCAATTGTTTGCATGATTTACATTCTTTAACGATGTTCAATCCACAAAATGAGTGGCTAAATCCCCTTTCTTGCCGGTGTTAAGTTAGGAACTATTGTATTGAAATGTAATTGTTGATTATCTGGTTGTTTCATCTTTCTTCTATGGTTGTTCTATTTAATTTTGTTCTTATTGCATTAATATCTCGGCCAATGTTAATGTAGCTAAATGCAAGTCCTAAGCCACCGAGAGGGCAAGAAACTGAAAAGTTGTGAAATAATAGGATATGATCTTTTCTTAGTTTGGGAAAATTGAGAATTGATTTACCTTCAGGATAGAAATATACCTGAAAGTCGTATTAGTCAAGTGTGGAATCGTTTTGGTATGGCTAGAACATGAATTTCTTCTTATCACGTAAAATGTAGGTGGAAGGTTCAGCGATTCTTAAGTTAACAATACGAGAGTTTTAATCCATAAGCATAAGTTCCGACTAGCAACTTGAGAAAAGAAAAACCACGTAGATCGATGGTTAATTTCTTTACATGTTCATTTTAGCCCTCAGCATGCTCACATTCATAGTGCCCGACTCACTTGTATAAATATTCTACTTTTATATAAAAATAGTTTCCAAAATATAAAAACTTTTCTTTACACTATTGTCTTCATTATTAGAGTTATAGTAAATTAACACTTGAAAAGGTTTTACCCTGTAGTCCAGTCCCTGTGGGTTCGACATTCCGGTTCTTAAAAAGGGCCACTATATTACTTGTACAACCCGTACACTTGCGGGCTCATCACAAGGCAATGGTCAAGATCCACATCTCCTCTTGTATGCTTCATCTTGGGTTCAATTTTTAATGTGATTTGGTGAGGCCTTGCTCATAACATCCTGAGCACCTGGCACACCCCACCTAATAGTACAACTCTAGGGGTGGGGTTCAATCATTGTCATCATCTTGTGCCTCTTCCTCGTACTGGTCTTACCCGAACCCTCTCCAACTTGGGCCTCGATGACATTTCTCACATTAGAGCCTACTATCTGACTCTTGGGGTTGTGCACCATCTCCCTCGTACTAGGGAGCATCTCGCTGTGAGTAGATATGTAGTTACAGCCTGAGCCTTGGATTGTTCCTTAATGGTTCAGGGCTCATCAGCTTGTCGGTGTCATCTTCGTACTCCTCCAATGAACTCCTAGGTGTATTTTTCACTTGCCCGATGTAGAGTTCTCATATTTTAGGGCCCTCCGAGCTGCAATCTCATCTCTGTCTCTATTGTCTTAGCATCCTTGATTACCTCCTTCTTTTCTGAATCATTGTACTTGTGGAGAAGCGATTAGTATATAGCATCTCGTAGAAAAGAAAGAAAGAGCATTTTCGCATCATATTGCGGATGATCAGTACGATTCGTACCAAGGTGGTACAATCCCTACTATGACTCATAGTTCCTTTTGTCACATTCGCGACTTATTGTATGACTTGTACCAAGGTGGTAAGGATTCGTACTGATAGTCGTATAATGAACTTCAAAGAATGTGACCTTCTGTAATTTTTGTATGACTCATTATCACGATTCATAGTGGGATTCTACGAGTCGTATCATGGGTCATGATATTTTAAATTTGTCCTTTTCTATTTCTTTGGTACAACCACTTGGTGTGGCTCGTAGTAAGATACCACAAATCGTACTGAGTCCCGTACCTTGGATTTTTCATTTTTAGAATTTGGAATGAAGTCCCAACGAATCATCCCAACACTCCATGGTAGAATACCACGAGTCATAGGATGGCTCATAAAGTCTATCCTCACCCAGTGCATTCACAAGTGTGTAGGCAATCAAATTTTTGAGATGGATACTCAAATTTCACCATCCCTTAACTTTAGAAAACTCGCAATGTTCACTATACCCATACACACAATTTCTAATTTTCCCAATAAATCATAACCCACAAGCAACGTAAATTCACAAAGCATTTTTCCTTCTATAATCCATCATATAACATCACCAGCTATCGATCCTGTTCCTAGTACTTCATTTTCATAAGTGGAGGATTCACAAAGCATTTTTGGCTAATATTAGCAAGAAAAGATGAGCGAGATTTTCAACTTACTTGCAAAGTTCTTGAATAATTTACTTGCTTCGAGTTTAGGGTAGGAATTGGACGCAACTTATGCAAATTTATTGCACAAATTAGAGCTCAAAAGGAATGGGGCATGAGTTGTGGGTAAGTGGAGAGTGAAGGGAGTTGATCATGGGGTTTGTCTAGAAATTATGGACCAATTTTTTATTTTAACAGTTATGGGCGGATTTAAAAATTTGGGTCATTTCATATTTGCTTATTTAAGTTTGCCCATCATGACTTGTACCACGAGTCGTAGGTCATACCTATGACTTTTCCCTTGCATTCTTACTTGGAGACTCAGAAGACTTACCTGGGGACTAACAAGTGTGTGGTACAATTCGTACCGTTATGTTACGACCCATACCACGACTCGTAGGTCGGGCATTCTCCCGCACTTCAACACTTAGGATAGTTCATCCTCACTGCAGGTACTATGACCTGCCCATGTGTGTGTGGTGCGGCTCCTGTAATGACCAACTGTAGTATGAAACTTTGCATCTGATCAGGTCTCAACTTCTTTGTATGGGTAGAACTACGAGTTGTACCATCATGCTATGATTTGTGCCGAGGCTCGCAGCCCAAACTCCGCACTTACAATTTTTCACCCATCAGTTTTTGCTTCACCTGCACACTGAACACACATCAGTCAAGATACTTGGTTGCCTCCCAAGAAGTGCCTGATATAACGTCATGACACGACACAGTAGTTTGGTTACTCAAAATTCATCTAAACCACCATGATGGAATTGCCTCCATGCAAATCCCGATTTAATGTCGGCATGACACAAGTCTTTTGACTACTCAAAATCCACATCAATTGTTGAGACCATCGAAACTCATTTATCGCTTTATTGACCTATACACGGTGGAAGGTGACTCTTCTTTGTTCAAACCTGTTCCACCCGGCCTCGGCCTCAACGCCTACTAAATCTCTCCTAGTGTAAAGAAATGTTTGCCCCAAGATGATGGGGACCTCAAAATCTATCTCACAATCTAAGATCACAAACTCTGCCAGGAAGATGAACTTGTCCGCTTTCACTAGGACGTTATGGAGTATGCCCACAGGCTTCACTATGCTGGGCTCTTCTCCATCACAGCCGCATTGTTATCGTGTGGGGCTCCCAAGCCCAAAACCGTTTGAACATGGATAGGTAGCATTAGATTGATGCTAGATCCAAGATCACATAGTGCTCTTACGAACTCAAAATCTCCAATTGTGCATGGGATGGTGAAGGAACCTAGGTCTTTCTTCTTCAGGTAAGGACCCGTGGGAGGCTATGGAACTACAATGATGCAAATTATCCACAGGCTCATAGCTCACAATCATTTCCGTCACCAAGTCCTTCATAAACTTTGCACCCAGGCATCTGCTCCAATGCCTCGGCCAATGGGATCTACAGACAACTTCAGCATAGATAAACACTTCTTAGAACATCCCACACATCCAATCTTCTTCTTCATCCTCCGAGGAACTGGTGGAGGTGGTCAAGGGATAGTCCTAAAAATCTGTGGGGCATCTTTTACCTTCCCTTTTTCTACGTAGACTCCTTTGCATCAATCGGAGTCTTGGTCAAATAAGCATCTCCTTCAATCACCTATTCTGCAGCCTCATCCTCCTCATCTACATCAATTCACTTTTGTTTTCTCATCTCAATTACAACTAGCATGGGTGGATCAATTGTAGTTTTTCCACTTAGTCATCAAAGCCACATCGGGCCGGTCATTCTTTGGATTCTGTATTGTATTGGTAGGAAGTGTACCCTTCTACCTATGGTTTAGGGATATAAACATCTGATCTAGTACGCTGCCCAATTTGCTTAATCATCGTGGCATTCAATTCTAACTTTTGAGTCCCCGAATGTCCTTCATCTCGATCATTTACTCCTTTTCCTTCTTCAGCAACTCATCCAACAGATCCTCCAATCCTTTAAGGGCCTAGGGCCACCCTCTTTATCCTTAGGAGGGACATAAAGGCCTCTGCTCGGTCATTTTTGTAACCATGATTCTTCCTCCAATCACCTTCCCACTTTCGACCTCTACTCCTATCCCCGTAATCCATTCCTATTGTAATTGTCCTTGTACTGCTTTGACCTTGGATTTTCTGGAGCCTTGGGGCCAAGTTTCTTTAATTGGTGACCATTGGGTATTTGGCTCAAAATCCGCCACCTGGTTATCTAATAAGTTTGTCTCCCTCCTTAGAATCTGAGTGCTCGAACACGACATCGACTCCAGTGCTCCCACTATGTTTACCTTCTCCACTCCAAACCCTATGATATGTTTTGTGAGAACGTTTCTATAGATGTCCTCATATGAGCACTTTCAATCACACTCTTCCTCTTTCTTACGTTTTTCTCTAGAGTCATACTTATATGTACCAGAAGTTGTTCCATATTTCTAGTACAGCTCATTTTTGTCTTGTCACTCGGTCAACTATGGTGGCTTGTTCCTCCCATGAGTAGCTCATGAATGCTCCACCTACCACCATAAGAGTCAGCCTACAACCTTTTGTGCTTTTGTTCAAAGACCTCGTAAAAATTTCCAATAAGCCGTCATTAGGAATCCTCCAGATTCAGGCACTTGGTCAGCTTTTTCTGAACCTCAACCATGCCTCATGAAATGCCTCTATCTTAAGTAGTCAAGTCATAGATCTCATCTTTGAGCCGCAAAGATCCTAGAAGTAAGGGAAGAATCTCTCCAAAGGCATGTTTCAACTCCCTGCAGTTGGTGATGGAGTTGTTTGGCAATCCTGACAGCTAAAGAGTATCCTTACCAGATAGAGAGAATGGAAAGAGCCTTTAGTCTGATAGCATCCTATCTCACTAATGGAAACCTATACGCCTGGGTAGTACCAACAAAGTTCATGAGGTGGATATTTGCATCATCAGCTGCATTACCACATAACATACCCTTCATATTAAGCAACTGAATCATTATGCTCGTGATATAAAAAATTTCCCCAATAGAAAAGGTGGGGTACAATAGCTCCTATTGACCTCGCTTCATCAACATCCGTCCTCATCATCATAAAAGTGAGGATCATATCTATGGAACCGGTGTGGATCATGGCCTCTATTCCCCCTTAAGTTCCGGCCAAAGATTGTCTACTTCTTCTTGGGAATCATCTCGCTCTCTTGAAGAGTAGCTTGCTGATGTGCCGTGATTTTAAGGACATTTTCGACGCTTAAAACGAATAAATTATGCACATTCCATGTATGTTTATATGGGTATAAGGTATTTTGTGCTTAATGTGCAGGAAAACAGGTCTGGAAGTGATTTTTGTTGAATTAATGAGAAAAACAACTCAAAGGTAACTCTAGGCACTTAACGAGTCATTGGCAGGAGGAAATCCACCAAATCACTTAAGGTGTTGGCCGATCTTGGCACTGCCCAAGTGATACTCAAATGCTTCATTTCTACTTGTTTATCTATTGTTATGTGTACATTCTCATGTGATTCTTAGGTAAATGAGAATTTATACTAACCAACATGATTAGTGTTGTTTTGCGGCAGAGCGCTTCTGGAAGCTAATCTACAAGTTGGTGAAGTGCGAATGGACTCTAAACAAGAAGTGGAAGTCGACAAGGGAAGTTGGAAAATAGGCCTGCCATGCGCGTGTCACGCTACCATTGCGGAGGCATTCCTACCTAGAATGATTAAATATGTCAAATACCAGTGGAGGTTCGCGTTACCTATGTGGCACGGGTGGCAAAGGTTCGCGACACCCGTGTCACGTCGAAGGGTGCTATTACCGGAACCTCGTTCCAGTGAAGGTGCGCGATAGCACCGTGGAATGGAGGCAAGGCTCCGCGATACACATTGTGTCACGCTGAGGTGCAGTTACTTGGGAGCCGAGATCCAATGGGGGTCCGCGATAGCCCCGTGGCTCGGAGGCGGCTCCGCATACACTCCCCGCCACGTTGCTTGTTATTCGGCAAAAATCCCAATAGTATAAATAGCAACTTAGGTTTTATTTTTAAACATTCTGGACTACCTTAAGCAAGAAAGTGGGTAGCAGGTAGTTGAGAGGACGAAAATTCTAAGGTTCTTCTCTTCCTTTTTCTCTCTTTAATTTCAATTGCTTGTACGAATTCTACTTATTTGAAGATGTTTAAACCACAACAGTATTAATTCACCTCTGTTGAGGTGAAGGATAATTGTAGAGGAATGTAATCATTAATCATTTCGGTTTTCATCTTTTCTTCAATGGTTGTTCTATCAATTCTGGTTTTTACTGCATTAATGTTTGGCCAATGTTAATGTATATCTTAGAAATTCACTTGATTCTAAAAGGAAAGGAATTGACAAATGTGATTTGGTAGGATATGATCTTTTCTTAACTGAGAAAATTGAGAAAAGATTTAACTTCAAAATAGAAATATATCTGAAAGTCTTATTAGTCATTTTTGGAATCGTTATATGGCTAGAGCATGAGATTCTTATATCACGTAAATGTAGAATAAGTTCTCATGATTCTTTAATTGGATAGAGCTCTAAAGATTCGATCCATAGGCAATTAATTCCGACTAGCAACTGAAGAGAAGATTGACTGAATCTGAACAAGAAACTACATCCCCGCATGCTTGCCTTAACCTCACTGTGCATTGCCATTGTTCGTGACTTCAAATTATAATCTTGACTTAGATTCTTATTACTTAGTAATCTTAACTCATAAAACATTAATTGTTTAGTTGAAATTTCATAGAATAACGTTCACTAACGCTAGGTTAATTACTACCGTAGTTCACCCCTCGTGGGATCGATATTGCTTGAAATAACGCCACTTTTACTACTTGTATGACCACGTGTACTTGCGTGTAGTTTTGAGTCGAACATGTTTTTGGCACTGTTTAGACTGGAAATTGGTAAATTTAGTTTCTTGGCAAAGGTTTACAAATTCAATATAAGTGTTGACAAGTTTGGTCTTATCCTTTCTCTTGAGGTGCATTGACTTTTTTTCTCGAACGCTCGGCAAGAGATAAGGAGTTGGTGGATTCATTTATAGAGCCTGAGAGACAATTTCATCGCCAAAGAAGGGAAGCTCTTGAGAAAAGCGGCAGTTTCTAAGACAGGCACTGAGCAAAGAACAAAATCCACCACTTGTAAAGGCAGCTTTTAGTGCCTCGAAGAGATGGCAAGAAGACCGGTCCGCAAGTGAATCCCACATGCAAATAATGTTACATCCTATATTTGCGCATCAGAGTCAGGAGGGAGGTTCGAGCTTCAATAGAATATGGTGCGCTTGTTGCACACCAGCGGGCAATTCATGTGTCTCCCCTCATGAAGATCCACAACAACATCTTCAAACCTTTTTGGAGATAAGTGACAATTTACATCCGCCGAGTATCATCCGATTACGTAAGGGCTTACATTATTCCCATTTTCATTATTGGGGGAAGCAAAGAGGTGGTTGAGCTGAGCCACCTAATTCTTCATCACCACTTGGGATGATCTTGCAAGAAAGTTTTTGATACGGCCTCTTTTCGTATCTATGAAGACAACCTGCATAGAAGTCGATTCTGGTTTCAAACAGAGAGAGGTGAGAATTCCCAGCATCAAGCTTCGAGAGGTTCAAGTCAATGTTAAGGGATTGTCCTCATCATCACCAGTCTAATGATGTGTTGGTGCATACATTCATTAAAGGTTTGGAACCACATACTAAAATTTTGTTAGACTCAAGAAGTACCGGTAAGGTGCATTGGAGAAGACATGAGAGCTTTACATTTTGTTAAATCGTATTTCACAAAGAAATCCAGAAGGCAATGCGGACTCAACACGAGGAGGAACAAGGAAAGCGGCAGGAGTCTTTGGAGGTGATGGTTTTACAACTATTGCTGCACGTATAGCTGCGTTGCAAGATCAACTCAACACCCACTTCAAAAGAGTATGAGCTCGAATCAAGCACAAGCCCTGGGCCAATGCAAGCTCATCGTGTATGGTGTGTGAAGTATGTGGGTGTAGTGAACACTCAGCTGAGTGTTGTGGTGCAACCAGACTCGGTATATTTTGTTGGGAACGTCCAGAGAAATAATAATCAACAGTTTGGCAACAATTACAACTCCAATTGGAGTAATCATCCGAATTTCTCTTTGTGTAGTAATAGCCATCAAGGACAGAATTCGAATCAAGGCGTGCAGAGAACCAAGGGGGGGCATCAAAAATTTTAGTCTCAATATAGAGGAAACAAATGCACTCCACCACCCAACAACATTGAGGATATTCAACACAATAATAGCTAGCAAAGCACAAACAAAGAAGCCGATTATGTTAAATTAGCGACCGACATGAAAATCAGCAGTTAGCTACAAAGGCGTTAGAGTATTAGTTTGGATAGTTAGCTGAGCACAAACACCAGGCCCAGGGAGGACTACCAAGTGATACCGACCCAAATCCCAGGTCAATGCAGCTTACCACAAGGAGTGGACTTCAACTTAAGGAGGTGGAACCAAAAAGGCCACCTCAACAATCTGGAGCAGTAGAAAAAGATGGGGAACATTATGATGTGAGGGGGAAGGAAAAGGCAGCTGAGATAGGAAAGACCGCCACCGCCGTTTCCTGAGAGATTAAAGAAGGGCACAAGGAAAAAAAGCTTCGCTTTAAGAAATTCATGGAAGTGGTGAAACAGTAATATTAACTTACCTTTTAGTTGATGTTTTGCAGGGAGTGCCGAAATATGCCAAGTACATCAAGGACATCATAGCAAACAAAAGAAGATTAACGGGAGTATGCTACGGTGGCAATTTACCGAGGAGTGCACCTCCCGAATATGGGAACAAAGGTTTAATAAAGTCAAGGATCCTAGAGCTTACCATTCGGGACATAATTGGGAAATGTATCCAAGCTCGCGGATTATGTGATTTGGGAGCAAGAATAAACTTGATTCTGACATCGGTGTTCAAGAAGTTGGGGTTGGGAAGCCCTAGACCAATCCACTGTGATCTTTCAACAACACCGTTCATTGGCCGTAATTCGATGGTATTGTGTATGGGATGTGCTAGTGCAAGTGGGCCCTCATTTTCTTGGTGGATTTTATTATCTTGATTTCCAGCTTCCACGTGTAGAAGTCCCATTTATTTTGGGACGTCCTTTCTTGGCAATCAAGTGAGCTTTGATCGATGTGGTTGCCGGTAGCTAACCATGCGAGCACATGACAAAGTAGAGGTTTTTGATGTACAAGGCCATGAAACTACTCGGGCCACGGCGAGGAGCTATCAGCAATCAATGTGCTAAACAGGAATCACCTTCAGATTGTGGACTCACAGACTCATTGAGAGAGCCTTTGATGGGCTCCGACTATTTTGGAGACAAGCAAATGAGATGGTGCAGAGGTTTAACGAGCCAAAATGGTTTCCTGTGAAGCAAGATTTTGAACCATTGATGAGGTCCTTGAACCACATTGCCAAAGCCATCAATTGAGGAGGCACCAAAATTGGAGTTGAATAATGTCTCACATCCAAGTATGTATTTTGGGGGAAGATGACACCTTGCCAATCATTATTTCCGTAACTCCACAGAGGCACAAATGAAAGATGCATTGGTGGTCCTCAAAGGCGGAAGAAAGCAATGGGGGCAAATGTCGGACATCAGAGGATTAGTCTAGCTTTTTACACACACATGATTTTATGGAAGAAGGATCAAGCCAACCGTGCAACATCGTGGAGGTTGAATCCGGTGAGGAAGGATGTAGTTAGGAAGGAAGTGATCAAGTGGCTTGATGTAAGTGTGGTATATCCCATTTCAGACAGTGAATGGGTTAGTCCAAATAGGTGAGTCCCAAAGCAGTGATGACCGTGGTCACCAACGAAAAAATGAGTCATTCCCACATGCACAAACACAGTCGGGCGAATTTGCATGGATTACAGGAAGCTCGATGAGGCCACGAGGAAAGATCATTATCCTATCCCATTTATTGATCAGATTTTGGACAGGCTGGTGTGTCAAGAGTATTATTGTTTTGTTGATGGATATTCTGCCATAATCAAATAGCCATAGCACCGTGAGATCGAGACCACTTACATGTCCTTATGGGACATATGTTCAAAATGATGCCATTTGGACCTATGCAATGAATTCACCACATTCCAGCAATGCATGATGGCGATCTTTCACGAGTATGGTGGAAGATTTCACAGGTATTTATGGATGACTTTTCTTGCTGCACTGCTTGCTACATGTTTGTAGAATTCGATAGGGTGCTAGCTCGATGTGAAGACACTAACCTTGTGCTCAACTGGGAGAAATGTCATTTTTTAGTCAAGGAGGGTATCATCCATGGCCATAAGGTGTCATGCAGTGGGTTGGAAGTCAATCAGGCAAAGATTGAAGTGATCGGAAAAGTTACCACCACCAAGGCAAAGGTGAAGGGTGTTCGCAGTTTTCTCGGACATGCAAGGTTCTACAGACGGTTCATCAAGAAGTTCTTAAAAATTTCTAGACCGATATACCAGTTGCTAGAAAAAGAGGTGAAGTTCAAGTTTGACAAAGATTGTGTTAAAGCATTCGAGAGCTAAATAGAAGCTGGTAGAAGCACCTATTCTCATCTCTCCGGATTGGGAACAACCTTTTGAATTAATGTGATGCAAGTGACATGGCTGTAGGAGTCAGGATAAAGAGCAGAGGAATAAAATTTTTTCATTCCATTTATTATAAGCAAAACACTGGGACGCAAACCTAAAGTAAATTATACAGTCACGGAAAAGGGGATGCTAGAACAATTCAGGTCCTACCTATGGGTTCTAAAGTAGTGGTGTATACTAATCATGTAGCACTGCATCCGTTTGGCAAGAAGGATGCAAACCCGATCAATCGATGTATATTGTTGTTACAAAAGTTTGACCTAGAGATTCGGATCAAAGGGGAGCGAGAATCAAGTGGAAGATCACCATCACGATTGGAAAGCCGCTTGCATGTGAAGGAAGGTGATAGTATCACGTAAGAGTTCCTGCATGAGTAGCTCTTGGCAATAAGGGAAGCTGAAATCCCTTGGTATGTGACATTGTGAACTTGTCGGTAAGTGGAGTCTACCCACCGGAGGCTACGACTCAGCAAAGAAAGAAGTTGAGACATGATTGGAGGTATACATTTGGGATGAGCCGTATCTGTTTAACTAGGACCGGATCAAGTGATGAGACGATGCATCCCATGTAGACAGACAGTGAAGTATTGAGGAGTTGTCACCCATTTTTGTATGGAGGGCACCACGGGAGGAGAGCGGACAGCACACAAGGTGCTCCAGTCAGGTTTCTTTTTGGCCTACACTGGGTTCAGCGATCCATAGCATACGTAAAAATTTGTGATAGATGTCAAAGAACAGTACAATTGGTAGAAGATAGGAGATGCCACTGCAAAGAGATATTAGAGGTTGATATTTTTGATATATGGGGAATAGACTTTCATGGGCCCATTCCCCCCGTCATTTGGTAATCGTTACATCTTTGGTAGCCATTGACTATGTATCTATGTCGAGGCAGCGGCTTGTCCCTTGAATGACAACAAGGTGGTGATGAAATTTGTGAAAAGCAAATTTTCACCAGGTTCGGGACACCCCGAGCTATTATCAATGATGGAGGGGTTCATTTTGTAATGCAAGTTTCAGGAATTTGCAAGGCTAAGTATGGGTGCGACACAGCGTAGCAATAGCGTATCATCCCCAAACTAGTGGGCTAGTAGAGGTGTCAAACGTAGAGATGCTGTGATCTACTTCTAAAGACGCTGGAATGCACAACGAATTGATTAGCAAAGCAAACTTGACGATGCATTGTGGGCTTATAGAACTGCATACAAGACACCCATTGGGACTTCTCAGTACAGATTTGTCACGCCCCGCCTTGGGGGTATGATTGGCACCCAGCCCTATTAGGACCTCGAACCGCTAGACTCCCGAGCCTAAGCACATCTCGGTGCCTGGCTGGCTCTCTCTCGATGTATGGAATCAACGGGCTATATAACGTCTGTAAATACAGCCTCCGGCCGACTGGGCCTATAGCCACCTGTCCTGTGTAACATCTGCTAACCAGAATCACACTCATCTAGGAAATCCCATGCGGGCCAACAAGGCAACCATGTTGTCTAGTTATCTCTAACTCAATATAATGAATACGAACATCTACGTGACCGGCAAGGTCACCACTACTATCTGAATACGGCCCCACATGGCCAGCACAATAAACAACACTAAATAAATAACATACGCATGGCCCCACACGACTGGCAATAACTAACCACAGAATATATATATACACAATTTGGAAAGCCTCTATGAATAATGATGAAAGATGGTCCCACAGGCCCCGACTACCTGCATCGTATAACCAAGAAGGGAAGAGACTCCTCTAGCTGTCTAGCTCCGGATGACAGGAGCTGATGACTTAATGAGTTGCCCGGAATCATGAGATCGGCTCGGTCTATGAGCATCAAGTAGCTAATGCAAGCCGGGCCAAACGGGCGTCAGTACACGGGTACCGAGTATGCATGTAAAGAAATCAACATAATCGAATGTAAACAACATAATGTAGAAACTTCCGAACAGTAAGAAATATATCGGAACTGTCTGAACTGATAGAATCTGAAAAAGGCTTTCCGTACCGAGAGTAAGGCAGAGCATACCTATCGACGTGGCGATTCCGCTATCTATTAGCCAATATATAACATATATATACATATATATAACAAGCAAGGACCAATACCAACCCCCATAAGCAGGAAGGTGCCAACCAACAAACAATCTATATACCCCTACCTGGGTCAAAACCATAAAAAGGGTCAAGTCACTTCACCCGCTTCACTAACTACGAGCACCTCTACCGGCCCCCTGGCCCTACCGGCTATGGCCTCTCGGGAGCATCCAATCGTGTTCGAGCTCGGAGGACTCTGCATCAAACCGTAACTGCTTCTATATCCGTAATCTGTCCCCTGGGCGCAAGCGCACAATAGGGTAAACTGTACTGCTATGCTGATCAGCCTAATATGGGGAAAGCTCCATCCCATCTTCGTCCTACTTGAATGGCATGCCACCCTTGAGTGACGCAACCCCACCTCACGGTGGCGTCGACACAGCTACTAACCTAGGGGCAGGCGAGGACGCTCAAAGCAGCTCTCATAACACAAACAAGTCTCAACAATCAATAATCACATATAGCAAGTATGTTTGAACCGAAATACGCATTCGTGTTCTGATTATTCCCCGAATCCTTTTCAGCACGATTTCAGATCGATTTATATCAGATTCGGGGATATTATCTCGACTGTCCTGCCATACTCGTATCTCAGATATCATATGACTTTCTCGATATTGCTTTACTAACTTTTTATTCTGGAACATCACAAAGCATAATATTACAAACATGCTTGATAAATTCAAAACACACTTGCTAAACTCATACGGGACTCAATTCATGCTTCTCGAATTCTTTCTTCTATATATCACGCTATCTACTGTACTGGATTACTAACTTGCTGTAGGAATTAGCTTTACATACCTTCGCTTCGAAGTTTCTGACTAACCGGCGTAGTTCAAGGCAATTTCTGTACTCATTCTCCCAACCGCATTCATATATATATCAATTAGAACTAAATACACTAATATTCCGTAAGAAAATATCACTTTCGATATATATATAGCCCCAATTTTGGCTTATCGAAAAACGGTCAAAAACTCGCTATTTCGAAAGTCCAAAAGGGGAAATACTTATTTTAAGGCTAGAGTATATTGACACTAATTTGGAGTAATTCCACTTACCTTAGCTCGGTAGCACGATGATTTTCCTCTACTTCAATTTCACGAAACTAAATCCGTAGGAATGCTCCCTGCCGCTAAATACCTCGCATCTCGAGATTAATTCCAGTTTGGACCGTGTTTGATGGTGTAAATGGAAAGAAATTTCATCAAATTACTTCGCACCTCTGTTTCTCTCGTGGTTACCGGAAATTATCTAATCATTATGGAATAAACCGAACCGGGAGGCCCTTTTATTCTGGGACTTATAAGTCGCATTCCCGGAATGTTACTATAAGTCGCATTCGCCGAATGCTACGCGCCGACTTGGCGCTTGTTCGATATTTCCTCGGGCCTTTTCCTAGCATGTATGGCATCAAAACTTTACCAACATGCGAGTAGGCCACTTACCTGTCGGAATTTACGGGCGTAACATTCTCCCCCTTAAGAACATTCGTCTTTGAATGTAAAACTTCTATCTGTAGGAATTCCCAACTTACTCAACTTATTTCTAGAAAAATTTGGCAGAGTTTCCCCTGTAATATGGACTATCTCAAAACTTGAAATGCAGAAAAGTCCAATATTGTGCACTCTACACAATGCTACATTCATCTCATAAAAGGAGTCGATTATCTCATTTATACATATACGATAAGGCATCAGAGTAAAATAACAATACTAACATACCTCTTGACCGACTAGGCTTGAAACATGTGAGGATATCTTATTTTCATATCTTCCTCCCGCTCCCAAGTCATCTCCCTTGCGATTCCTGTTACGCCATAGTACCTTGAAAGAAGCTATCTTTGGTTCTCAATCTATGAATCTGGCTCGTCTAGATAGCTACTGGAACCTCTTCATAGGCCGCCTTTCGTAACCCTCGGATATCCCCGATTGGGACTGCTCGATGGGTCTCCGATGCACTTTCTAGCATAGATACGTGAAAAGCTGGATGGACGAATTCTAATTCTGGAGGTAAAGTTCAACTCATGCCACTTGGCCTATTCTTGACGAATCTCGAGTATGTCTAACGTAACTCGACCGAGCTTACCCTTCTTACCGAATCTCTCATCACCCTTTCATCGGAGATACTTTCAGAACCATCTATTCAAATCAAATTACAGGTCTCTGCGTCGCACATCAGCATACGATTTCGACGGCTTTGTGCAGTTAGTAGGCGTTCTTTGATAAGCTTTACCTTCTCCTTTGACTGAATAATATCTCGCCCACCAAGACCGACCCTCCCACTTCAAAACCAAATTAACCGGCGATCTGCATTTTCGCCCATACAATGCCTCAAAGGGCGCCATCTGGATAGTTGAGGATAGCTATTATTATAAGCAAACTCAATTAGCGGCAAATGCTCGTCCTAGCTACCTCCAAAATCTAGAACACACGCCCGTAGCATATCTTCGAGCATCTCGAATAGTGCGTTCAAACTCTCGCCCATCTGCTCCGAGGGTGGAATGTTGTGCTAAAATTAATTTGCGTTCCCAAAACCTTCTGATATGACTGCCAAAATCTAGCGGTAAATTGTGCTCCTCTCGTCGAGATAATGATACTGGAACACCATGTAATCTAACTATTTCTCCGATATACACCAAGTACATAATCTTCAGTGAGAAAGTAGCTTTCACCGGCAGGAAGTGGGCTGATTTCGTTAGTCTGTCAACTATTACCCAAGTGGAATCATGTCTATGTCTGGTACGGGGTTATCCTGCTACAAATTCCATGTTCAAGGCTTCCATTTACATGCAGAGCATGTATCTGGAAGATCCCCAGCCTGGTTGCTCTTGGTAGTCTGCTTTTTAGATCTGTACAAAGTTAGACATTGGGCTACAAATTGACTATTTATCTTTTCATGCTTGGCCACTCAGTAGATTTCCTTAATATCATGGTACATTTTCATCGCTACTGGTGGAGAGAGAATAGCGCGAATGTGTACCATTCATAATCGCTGGTCTAAAATATTGAACGGAAACGGCCCTTGCATTGCAGCACTTCATCCTCAGTTATCTGAAAATCTGGCGCTCTGCAAGGAATTATGTCCTTAAGTTGGACTGTAGTCGTATCATACCGCTGCCTTCTTTACTTCCACAACTAATGACGACACAAATGGTGTTCTGAATTACCGCTCGTTGTCCTCTATTTCTGCTACCCGAACGACTAGGCTGGCTCATTGATGTATTTCTTCGACCAACTCCACGCTTCGGGCTGCAAATATGCCAAACTCCTTCACTTATGGCCGAGAGCATCTCGCTACTACATTGGCTTTTCCCTGATGATATGTAATGTCCACGCCTGCATCTTTCAATAACTTCCAACCAGCGACACTGTCGCAAACTCAACTCCCTCTCGTAGTGAAGATATACCGTAGGCTTTTATGATCCGTGAAAATATCCACATGGATGCCATACAAGTAATGTCTCCATATCTTTAAGGCGTGGATCACTGCGGCTAACTCCAGGTCGTGGGTAGGGTAATTCCTTTCGTATTTACTCAGCATTGGGAAGCATACGCAATCACCTTACCGTGCTGCATTAACACACAACCCAACCCAATACCTAATGCGTCACAATATACTAAATAACCCTTTGTACCTTCCGGTAATGCTAACACTGGAGCGGAGGTTAATCTGTCCTTTAATTCTTGGAAACTCTGCTTACATACCTCTGTCCACTGAAACTTTACTGCTTTCTGCGTCAGCTTATTCAGAGGTGCCGCTATAGTGGAGAATCCCTCAACAAATCTTCTGTAATATCCCGCTAA
>JACEIK010007598.1:37919-48722 GCA_018107945.1 Datura stramonium | reverse complement strand
ATTTAAGTTATAAAGCGTATCACGGGCATGATATTTTTGCCTGTGATCATGTTCCTTCAAATCTCTCTATGCATACTCTCTTTAAAATATGTTCAACTTTATGAAAACAATGCATTTACTTCAAAGCACAATACTTTCAAAATAATGCCTTTCAAAATCATGACTTTAAGCAATTGGATTCATGGGATAAGAGACATGAACCAACCATCAATGAACAATCAAGGAAGGATGATAAAAAGTTCAATAGAAAAGGATTATAATAAAAAATCAAGGATATCAATAATCAACTCAATATGAAGAATTTAATAATGATAATTCAACATTTATGGACAGGGAAGAAGACAATTCAAGAATCCAGTAAAAAATCATAGCTTTAATCTCAATGAACTCTTGCATAGATTTAGGGCATAAGGATGACTAGAAATCCTTACATAAGTTAGTATTACATACTTGTAATGAAGAACTTAGACTCAAGCTTGAAGAACCCTAATTGAAGAAGAATTTCCTAGCTTTCTTGATGAACTTGAGAACTAATAATCATGATCCTTATGTTGTAATGGAAGGAATATGAGTTTAGACTAATTAAACCCTTAAATATACTCTTTAGGAATCTCAAAATATTCTTATTTATGAGATAAAATATAAAAAATTACTAAAACTCCCTTAAAAACTCTCATGTGATTTCTGTCCAGTCCAGTACCACGAGTCATACCACGACTTCTGGTAACCCTCGTGGTCACTGGACTTTGGTCAAACACTTTCTGATCCTCGTGTCACGAATAGGTAGTACGAGTTGAACCTGGGTCCTATGACTCATGAGATCCTTCCATCATCATTGGAGATGGTTTGATCAATCTCTGATTCCATACCACGACTCTACAAGATGAGTCGTTACATCAAGCAACGAGTCGTCATATGGCTCGTTGGATCAGGGTCTTGAAAACTTTGTTTCTGACCATGGTTCATGTCATGATTCGTGGTTACTCACCAGGAGTCATGATGTGACTCGTTCTATGGGATTTTTCTAGTTTTTCTGTTGGTTTCTACATTAAATTTAGGATCAAATCTTAGGGACTTTTGAGGGTTGTTACAGATCTGACCACTCACCCCTAGTACTTGAATGTGATGATAGGGAGGAGAAGATAGTAAAACCTTTTAAATTCTTAAATTTTTGGGTTGACCACACCAACATTTAAGGAATTGATTCAACAACACTGGAAGCAGACTTCATGGGGAACCCTTTCAATGTATTCCACTATAAATTAATGAAAGTGAAAAAGACTCTAAGTAAATGGAGCAGAGCGGCTTTTGGCAACATATTTCAAAAGATTTCCATAATGGAGGAAGTTATCTAGACCTAGGAGATGAAATTTGAAAGGGACCTATCACAGGACAACAAAGAGGAATTACACAAATTACATGGGTGAATTGGGAAAATACATTATCTTAGAAGAAGCTTATTAGGGTCAAAAATCTGAACTTAAGTGGTTCACAGATGGAGACAAGAATACAAATTTTTTTTCATACATATGTAAAAGAAAGAAGGAAAAAGCTCAACATAAATAGGATACAGGTAGAAGAAGGGAAATGGGTAACATCAATAGTAGACAAAGCTGGGGAGTCTATAAAGTATTTTCCTAAGCTATTTACTACAGATGTCATCCCTGATAACTTTGACGTCCTTAGGAATATTCAGGGTTAGTGACTTAGGAACAAAATGAGAAAATGGTGGCTATGCCAATCGAGGAGGAATCAAACAGGCCTTATTTGAATTAAATGAAGAAAGTGCAAGTGGACCAGATGGGTTTACAAGAGTATTCTTTCAATCATATTGGAATATAATTAATGAGGATTTATGCACCATGATTAAAGCTTTCTTTGTTGGATAAGAACTTCCTAGGTATATCACACATACAAATTTGGTTTTAATACTAAAAAAGGAACAAATTAAAAACTTTGGTAATGTGAGGCCTATCAGCCTAAGTAAATTCTCCAACAAAGTCTTTTACAAAGTGTTACACAGGAGAATAGATAAGGTATTACTCAATCTAATATCTGCAAATCAAACAGGCTTCCTAAAGGGGAGGAGTATATTTGAAAATGTCTTATTAGCTCAAGAAATAATCAAGGATATCATAATTGGAACCACATCTGCTAATATGGTGGTGATGCTTGATATAGTCGACTAAGGCTTATGATAGGATATCTTGAATATACCTGACAAAAGTCTTAAGGTAATTTGGGTTCTGTGAAATACTAATTGATTTGGTATATAGAGTACTGTATAATAATTAGTACTCTATTTTACTTAATGGGAAAGCCCATGGATTCTCTAAATCTACCGGACAGGTTAAACAAGGGGACCCATTATAGCAGCAAAAGCTTTATCCAGAGGCCTAAATGCACTTTACCAGGATCATAGATTTAAACCTTATGGTATATCAAAATGGAGTCCTGAGATAAATCACCTTGCATATGCAGATGATACTATCCTATTCTTTTCAACAGATAAGAGGACATTTAAAATGATGAAGAAAGTATTACAACAATATGAAAGATGTTCAGGACAATTCATAAATATAGACAAAAATTCTTTCTACCTACATCACAAGGCAGACAAGAGGTAGGTAAGAAGAGTTAAGGATATCACCAAGCTAAAGCAAGGTAGTTTTCCTTTTAATTTTCTAGGATGCCCTATACTCTAAACAGGATTATCTACTATGATTCCCTTATTACTAAAATTGAAAGGAGATTGTTTACTTGACAAGGGGGAATGTTGTTATATGGGGGAGAGCAGTGTTAATTGAAAATATGCTTCAAAGCATTTCAGTCCACATGCTATCTGCTACCAACCATCCTGTAGGGGTCTTAACACAGATACACAAAAATTTTGAAAGGTTTTTCAAGAGCAACTCTGAAGAGAGTTGGAGCAAACACTAGATTAAATGGGAAGATTTATGTTTACCAAAGGAGGAAGGAGGATTAGGATTTAGGTCAATGTTTGATTTCTCAAATGTCTTATTTGGCAAATTATGGTGGAATCTCATAACTAAACCCTTACAATGGGCATCATACATGCTAAACAAATATTGTAAGAAATTTCACCCAGTAATAGCACAGGCAAAATATGGGTCCCCAATATGGAAGAAGATGATCATGGTGAGGGAATTGGTGAATATCAGATATAATGGCAGATTAGGATTGATATCTTAAGTTTTTGATATGATAATTGGACTATATTAGGTGCTCTAATGGATATTATTCCAGATGCAGTTCATGAGGAAATAAAAGTTAAAGAGTTTGCTAGTGAATATGGTTGGGGCAGGAATATGTTGACACAAGTATTTCCACAGGAAGTGACCAATCATATTATCCAAAATATACCATGCCCAACAGAAACAGAATTAATAGACAATAGTTGGTGGATGGAAGAAAAAATGGTCATTTTATAGTTAAATCGGCCTGAAATTATATCAGACATAGATGGGAGAAGGAACATATTTTTAAATACATGTGGTTCAGGAAACTACCATTTAAGATCTCTTTCTTTCTATGGAGGTCTTGGAAGTTTTACCTACTGATGATGTGGTACAAAGAATGGGGATTAATATGTTCTCAAAATGTTGGTATTGTACAGAAACTCAAACAGAAACCATCACTTATATTTTTCTAATAGCTCCTACAACTCAAAAACTATGGAGTTACTTCTCATCTTGTGTAAGAATTGGGATTGACAGATAATAATTAAATAGATCATCATAAAATGATGGACACAACCTTGCAAGGCTAAAATCAAACCATTGATGATTGCTATACCAATTATTGTTATGTGGGAACTATGGAAAAAGAAAAATAATTAGAGACAAGGAAAATGTGTCATACAATATAATGGTGTACAAGATTAATAATAATCTCAACTCAGTAGAACTCTATACCCTACAATTGATAAACTACCCTATAATATATTGAAATTGATAACAGTGGTAGAAGGATATAAGCCTAAGATATTTTATAAGAAAATCACTTGGATACCCCCTCTTGAGGGAATCAAGTGTAACATAGATGGAGCAAGCAGAGGAAATTCAAGTAGAAGTTCTTATAGCTTTTTCCTGAGAGACGGGGAAGGAGATCTAGTCTATGCTCAGGCTGCTGAATACAAGAGACGACCAATATAAAACTGAAGCCATAGCTATAAAGGAAACAATAGTATACTGTGTAGCTACTAACTTAAATGACATAAGATTGGACACTAACTCCATGGCCTTAAAGAATATCTTAGATGAAAAATGACACATATCTTGGCATAGTATAGTTATAGTGAAGGACATACAGAGATTAATGGAGGTATGCAAGGTTCAAGTTGAACATATATATATAGAAGGTAATCAACTAACAAACTACTTGGCTAATTTAGCATTTGAAAAGACAGGTATGTTAGAATTCAACTCATATACAGAGCTACCAAGTACTGCTAAGAAGATTCTCAATCCAGACAAATATTAGTATCCAACATTACACATCAAAACAAAAAGAATCAAGTAACTCATACATACAATAAAAGGAGGAATAAAAAGAAAATATACAAAATACAAGAATGCATGTTAATATTATTACATCGAAGATCATAAAAGGTGAGAATTACATGGAAAAAAAATGGGACCAAAAGTGAAGACACTAGATCTACTAAAGCAGCTAGCAGCTCGAGAAGTAGACCTGAAAAATATAGAAGTGAACTGGATAAAGCGGAGAGGCGATACAAAAGTAAACCACATAAATGGAGAAGAATAAAAATCAGTACCAGTCATAAGATACAAAAGGTGGCAGAGAATGGTAACATGAAGCTATAAAGGAAGACAATCAACTATAGAAAGCGAGATCTACAGGTCAAATTTCAGATCTAACTAACCAGCTACTAAAATGCATGACTAAGAGAAAAGTTCACACAAAAAGAGAGAGATACCAGTGCAAATATCATAGAAGAAGCACAAAGGTGGTAAGAGGAGAGAAGGTTCCAGAGAAGTGAAGGATGCAAATATTTGTTTTATTCACTTTGCCTTTTCAATTCTTAATGGATCGGGTTGGGCCGATTATACAATTGTCAGGCTTATTTATATATTTTTTGATTAATTAATAAAACGGCCCAAACGGCCATAATTTATTTAAAAAATTATTTCTTAATTTTTCAAACTAAATAAATAAAAATGGACCTCTATTTTTAATATAGTGGACAAGCTAAAACGAACAGAAGAAATAATGTTCTTTTCAAACATTACCTACATACTAATAAGTGGTCTAAGAACTCATCACTAAGGCTAACTTTACAAATCTCTCTTGAGTTTTTGGCTAAAATTATTCCTAGGATTACGCCTAACTTTGTCTTCAAATATAACCCTGAGATTACTTGTCCCTTAAGTTTGCAAAAATTAAGCACATATCATCCATCAACTATGCCCTGAGAATTATTCATCCTTTAATAGCTTGTTTGGATGGTTGTTGCATATTGTTTCATAATGTAACACACTATATTATATTGTATTGTATTGTTTTAATGAATAAAACGTTTGGATAGATTGTATCATTTTTCATTGTTACATAATGACACACAACAATAATTTAAAGAATAAACCTACAATAAAAGTAGTGTACGTGGTAGAGCTACTATAAAAATGTAGAGTAAAGGATAAAATAGGATTATTAAATAGTAAGGACAAAATAAAAAATATATAAAGTAAAGACGCGATTACACCAAATTGATCATCACATAAAATAGGACTTTTATAGTTATCTAATGATGGATTTAACGATACAATATAATAAAATTTAAGTAACAATCAAAATAAATATTGTATTTAAACTAACAACACAATACAATACCGGATACTGAGTGAGAAATAAAAATAATAATGAATTTAACATTAGTTTTAACTTTTAACCGTGTTGTGGGTGATTTATATTAGTTAAGACTATATGTGTTCAAGTTTTACAAACTTAATGAATGAATGATGCTTTAGTTATATTTAAAGTACAATATATATTTAAATTTGGAAAATTTAAGAAATAAATTGATGCAAGTTAGAAGATATATGAGCTGGAGATGTAATTCAGGAAAACAGTTAGAAATATAGGTACATTTCAAGAAAACAGTTAGAGGTTGTTAGGAAGTAAACTTTCAAGAAAATAGTTAACGTCGTTAGTTAGTTAGTTAGCTTTAGTTATATTATGTATTTTGTTTACTACACATTGTATAAATACAACAATGATGTACATGATTACACATTCATGATATTAATGTTCAACTTCTTTTTCTCTTCTAATCTTCTCTCTTTTAGATTTAATTCTCGATTTTTACCCTGATTTAGCCATCATTTTCTTCGAGCTTAGCTCCTAGATTAACTAATCTCAGTCGCGATTACTCAAGATGTATCAACTGGTATCAAACCTATCAATCCTTGAAATTGCTAAGACATACAGCAAAAACCAAGACAGAACTACAGACGACATGGAATGCAAGTTTTTACATATCCTAGAATAGTTACAAAAGTTAATGGAGAGTATGAATTATTGAAATATGAGAACTGATAAGGAATTGCGAAAAATCAAACAAGTTATTAGTGGTATGAAAAAAAGGGAAAGAGAGTTTGAGCTTTACAGGGCTGAATCTTCTATAGGTGGTAACAACTCTGGGTGACAACTCTAGGAATGTTAGCCAATTAAAGCCAAGAAGAGATTTCCATACTAGTATAAATGGTAATTTCCTCACTCAATGCTCTAGGTTAGATTTCCCCAAATTTTCTGAGCAAGATCTTAAAACATGATTGTATAAGATGGATGAGATTCCTTACAATCAAAGGGTGAAGGTCGCCTCTATTCATTTTGATGGAGAAGTTATAACTTGGCATAGGTCTTATGTCAAAGCTAGAAATACCGCTGCAGATCCTACTTGGACTAAGCATATTTTGGCTTTGAATGAGAGTTTGGGAGGAGCTTGAAGATCCAATAAAGTCTATCAAGATCTTCAGGAAACCAGTAATTTAAATACTTACCAGGATGAATTTGAGAGGCTATTGATTGGGGTAAATCTGTCTAATGAGAATGCCATTAGTTATTTCTTGGGAGGACTCAAACCTGAACTGAACAAGTCAGTTAGGATTCAAGAACCAAGAATCCTGATACAAGCTTACAAGCTTGCTAGATTGCAAGAAGAGGTTTTGGAAGCATGGACTCAGTCCTAGGGAATTAGACCTTCTGGGAAAAATCAGAATCCTATTTTGCCAAATCCAAACTTCCCTAGATATAGAATTTCCAGAAGTCAGTACCATCTAACACTACCTTTAAGAAACCTTTTAAAGCTTCCTATAACAGACCCAATGGATTTCAGAATAATGTAACTGGAGAAGATTATTAACTGTTGCAAAAATGGATGAGAAAAGGATCAAGAGATTGTGTTTTCATTGTGATGAAAAGTATGTAAGGAGGTATGCATGTAAGGCCAAGAAGTTATTATTTTTGGTGAAAGTAAGTGAAGAGGGAGATACAGTCATTAACGAGAGCAAGACCAACTTCAGGTTCAAAAAGAGAATGATAACACTAACTCTCTTGATGAATGTATGACTATCTCCTTATAAGCATTTACTGGTATCATTAGTTACAAAACTATTAGTCACTAGTTATTATGAGAGCAGCCATTGTAGGTTCTCATTAACACATGTAGTACCCCAACTTCATTGGTGAAGAGGTGGAAAAGAAACTGGGATGCAAGTCCAGTACAATTATGAGCAATCTGATAGTGTAGCTGGTGAGAGGAAGGTGCAAACTACCTCCATTTGCAGGAATATGCAGTGGTTGCTACAAGGGACCACATTCTCCTCTGATTTCCTATTATTGCCTTTGAAAAATGTTAATATAGTTTGGGGAGTTTAATGGATAAATACATTAGGCAAAATTCTTTTTTATTTCAACAACAGTACCATTGAGTTCATGCACTAAGGAAGGAATATGTTTAAAGAGAAGCAACTAATTAGATCAAGACTACCAAGGCGGGGGTGTTGAACAAAAAGCCTAAGGAGCAAATGCAATTCTATGTGCTATCACTAATCAACACTATAAAATTGCAGCGTAATAATATTCAGGCTGCCCAAGGTACTGATATTCCATCTGTATTGATTTCTTTAATGGAACACTATAAGTGTATTTTTGACATTTCTATTGCATTGCCCCCATAAAGAGGATCCTATAATCATAGGATACCACTTATAGATTCTGCAATACCTATTAGTAAGAGACCTTACACGTATCCTGGGGTGATAAAGGACATTATTGAAAAGCTGGTGCAAGAAATGTTAGATGAGGGAGTGGTCCAACACAATACTAGCCCATATGTTTCTCTAGTTATGCTGGTAGGTAAGAAGGATGGTAGTTGGAGACTTTGTATTGACTATAGGGATTTGAATCACTTAACAGTGAAGGATAAGTTCCTTATTCCTATTATTCAGGATTTGTTGGATGAATTGGGAGGTGCCGAGATATTCTCTAAGATTGATCTTAGAGAAGGCTATCATCAATTGAGAATGGCACAGTCTGATGTGCATAAGATAACTTTTAAAACTCATAAGGTACACTATGAGTTTTTGGTGATGCCCTTTGGGCTAAACAATGCACCATCATCGTTTCAAAGCCTCATGAATGTAGTTTTTAAACCTTTACTCAAGAAATTAGTACTGGTTTTCTTTGATGATATATTAATTTACGGTAGGACTATGTCTGCTCATGTGAATCATTTGAAGGATGTGTTTGAATTGATGAAGCATCACAGGTTGCATGCTAAAGAATCTAAGTGTGCTTTTGGAGTATTGAAAGTTGAATACTTAGGACACCTTGTCAGTGCTAGAGGAGTAGCAACTGATTATAAGAAGGTATTAGCTGTTCAAGCTTAGAAGCTGCCTACTACTATCAAACAACTCAGATGATTTCTCAATTTAACAAGATACTATAAAAGATTCATTAGAGATTTTGAAACTATTTGTAGACCTTTATATGAGCTGCTTAAAAAGGACAATTTTGTTTGGAATGAAGAGGCAATTGTTGCCTTTAATACCCCCAAGTAGGCATCAACGACTACTCCTGTCCTGGCTATGATAGATTATGATATGCCATTTATTATCGAGACTAATGCAAGTGGTATAGATATTGGTATTGTCCAAATACAGTAGGGGCATCCTATTGCCTATATTAGCAAGTCATTGACCCTTATACAATAGGCTACGTGTGTCTATAATAGGGAATTATTAACACTAATCTTTTCTATGGACAAGTGGTATCATTATTTTCTAAGTAGACCATTCATAGTCAGAGCTAATCAGAAGGCACTGAAGCATTTGCTTGAGCAAAATATACACACTGGCTTTCAGGTGGCTGGTATCTCAAAACTCATTACTTTTGATATTTCTATTGGTTACAAGAAGGGGTTGGACAACAAAGTTGTTGATGCTCTATCTAGGAATCAAAGATCTAAACTATTGGCTTTGTTCTTACTAACACCTCATGGTACTCTTTTTGGCCAGATTAAACAATCTTGGGCTTTTGATGCTATTTTATAGGAATTGATAACCAAATTGCAGGAGCACCCTTATAAATCCTTTACTTGGATTAATTCTCAACTTAGGTGGAAGGGTAGGTTGGTAGTGGGATCTAACTCTCAGTTAAGGGAGCACCTTATTCACTTGTGGCACTCTACTCCTCAAGGTGGTCACTCTAGCATAAATTCCACTATTAAGAGATTACAGTCCTTATTTTTATTGGAAGTCCATGGCTTAAGATATCAGGAGTTTCATTAATAGGTGTGATGTATGTTAGAACACAAGTATGATGCATCAACTTATCTTAGCCTTATTCAACCTCTCTCTATTCCTGAAGGTGTGTGGACTGACATTAGCTTAGATTTTATTAAGGGTCTGCCTAAATTCAAAGAGATGGATGTTATTTTGGTGGATTGATAGATTGAGTAAACATGGGAATTTTATCTCTTTACAACACCCTTATGTTGCTCAGGTTATAGCTGAAAGGTTCTTGGACAATGTATTCAAGTTACATGGTATGCCTTCTACTATGCTCAGTGACAAGGATATTATATTTTGAGTTCATTTTGGTAATAATTATTTACTCTCCAGGGTGTTTCAGTTGCATCAGTCTACTACATACCACCCACAAATAGATGGTCAGACCAAAGTTTTAAATAAAACATTGGAAACTTATCTCAGGTGTTTTTGTTTATATAATCCTAGGGAATGGGTTGCCTATTTGCCACTTGCTAAATGGTGGTACAACATCACTTATCACGCTGCTATTACATATTCACCTTATGAGGTTCTATGTGGACAGAAGCCCCTTATTTATCTACTTTATTTAGATGGTGAAGCCTCTAGTGAGATGGTTGACAGGTCCTTGAAGGCTAAATAATTTATTATTGCATTGTTGAGATTCCATTTGTCCAGAGCTCAACAGAGGACGAGAGTTTTAGCCAACAAGCACAGATCTGAAAGAAATTTTAGTGTGGGAGACTGCGTTTATCTGAAGTTACAGTCCTACTGTTACACCCCGTAAAATTCCCGACACATAGATGGCCTATTCGCGTGTGGGTTAAGAGTATTTGAAAGTCATACATGATAGAAAGAGGCCCGGGAAAACACCGGACGAGAAATTTGTCAAACCATCGCGGAAGGAGCCGGGGCAGAGCCCCTCCGCGATGGCAACGTGTCACGGAGGTGGAGCCTCCGCGTTGGCTCTGTGACACGTTGGCCCTGTCCA
>JACEIK010007597.1:55268-70880 GCA_018107945.1 Datura stramonium | reverse complement strand
ACAAGGAAAGGGACGCCTTTACATACCTTGGCACGTTGACTCTAATTTTGCCGAAAATCTTCCTTTCAAGCTTACTCCTTAAGGCTCCTTCCAAGTCCAAAAGTTCTGGAAAAACTTGGCAGCAACATGGCACAAAAACACACAAAGAAACAACAACACAATCCTACAACATTCTCCAAGTTATAACCTCATAAACTTATAGAAATTAAAAAGGGAATTACTTACCCTTTCTTGGAGATGCTATTAGCTAAAGTAGGAGTAAACTCCTACTCTTTCCTCTACCTAGAATCATCTAAAAATGTAGCAATACCACAATCAACCACAAGACAACAACAAGCCATGACTTTCTTTCAAGGTTCTCTTTTCAAAGCCCAAAAGAGACAAGAGTGCAGTTTCTTACCTGGGATATATTTTCTCCATGTGATAGGGCTTTGAATTCTCTGAATTCTGGAAAAAAAATCAACTAAAACGGAGTAGAAATGAGCTTTCTAGCTTATTTTTACTTCATATAGGCGGGCTGGCCAATGTCTGGGCAGCGCCCGCGTGCGGTGCCCCCGCGACATGCCCTCGCGCGCGTGCGCGCCTGCTGCCTGCCTGTCTCGGCGCCCGCGCGCCTGGGCACTTTCCCAGCCGACAGTGCTGTCTTCAAACGCGCTTAACGTTTTACTCCGAACTCTGATTGATGAGTGGTTTTTTTCACTGTAAACTAGACTCAACTATCTTTCATTTGGTAGGTTATGGGACTTCTGAATCATTATATATCTATAGATATGACCATTTAAAATTTATCCTTATTTACAAATTTCACATACTCTTCGCTTTTCCCTTTGCACATGTTTTTCTCCTCACCTACGGACAACATACAACCCATAATTCCCTTAATATGACATATAACCATCACATAATCATCAAAAAAAATTTCAGGGTGTAACAGATATGCTTCATGAGAAGGTCCGATTATGTGCGCATATGTGCCAATTCTTGGTCACGTTCTTCCTCCTTCCTTCTTTTCTCTTAGTCAAACCAAAAACAATATGTAGCTGCAGCTGTTTCTGCTACCCGGGTGTGCCATGCTCTGTAGTCAAACAAAAAACAATATGTACTTGATCTAGAATAGTGGTAGCTTGCTCCCAGGTGTGGCTTATCAGTTCTCCTCCTGCCACTGTGTCTGCTACAGCTTCAGTACTGTTATTCAGTGATCTATAGAAAATCTCCAAAAAACTTTCATTAGAAATTTTGTGGTTTGGGCACTTGGTCAACTTCTTCTTGAATCTCAACCAGGTTTCATGAAGTGCCTCTGTCTTCAGTTGTCGGAAATTATATATTTCATCCTTAAGCTGCATCATCTTGGAGGGTGGAAAGAATCTCTCTACAAAATATTGTTTGAGCTCCCTCCAGTTGGTAATGGAGTCGTTGGGAAACTCTAATAACCATAAAGTGGCTTCCCTAGACAGAGAGAATGGGAAGAGTCTTAGCCTTATTGCATCCTGGCTGACTTTGGGCAACCTGTACGCCTTGCATATTCCAACGAAGTTCATTAAGTGCAGGTTGGCATCATCAGTTGTGTGACCACTAAACACCCTCTTCATATTCAACAATTGAGTTATGGTGCTAGTAATTTCAAATTTTTCCCCAGTAGGAAAAGGTGGTAGTACAATAGCTCCGGTTGACCCGACTTCATCAATGTCCGAGTCATCCTCATCAAAGAATTGAGGGGCATATCTTTGGCCTCTGTTGCCTCTTCCACGGAGACTAGCGTTGAAAACCTCTTCTCATGCATCATTGGCTTCCTAAAGTGCAGCTTTCCAAGCTAGCTCGGCTTGCGTAGCTTTTTCAGCAAGATGGGTATCTCTATGCTCTTGGTTCTCTATCCTTCACAATGTTCTTTTAAGTTTGAGATCCAAAGGAATCAGGGGGTTTCCACTCCACCGAGTACTTGGCATTCACCAAGCGACAACCTATGGGTGGTCTAAAAACAAAAATAAAACATAATTAAGGAAATAACAACAAAAAGTTAAATATAAGCAATTAATCTAATCTTAGCTGATTTTCCAGCAATAGCGCCACTTTTTGATAATGCTCAAACTCGGCAAAGTATGAAGCGGATGTTGTCAACAAAGAACCCAACAAAGAGGTTGGGGTCGAACCCACAAGGAATAAGGTAAGAACTAGACTAATGTTAGTACTTAAACTTGTTGGTCAGTTATCTCCAAATTGGGGGGTTTAAAGAAAAACAATAATAGAAAAAAACTGCAATTGTGGTTGTTATCAAGATTTGCAAATAACTAGGGTAAGTGTTCCCCATGGGTTCATAACTACTTAGGGTATACACGGGTGATCAATCCCAATGCTTACTTGTAGAACTTATAACTAGGATTCATCCAAATGACTGATTCGTCCCTATTGGATGATTATACTCAATCACCGGGGGTAACACCCCAAAAACATTCCTAGACCAACTCAGACTTTGCATGAAAAACCAGAAAGAACAAGGAAATTTTTGCCACAGAACAAGTCGTGGTTATACTTATGGCTTGAAGTAGTGGAATTTCTTTCAGGAGCCTAGGGGTAATGACCCACATGATGAATCATTGGGTCAAGTAACGAGTCTTCGTGAAGAGTCGTTGAGTGGAGGCTCATAGTAAATGTTTTTGTGGTAACGATGGATACAATGAGTCATTAGGTCAGGCAATGACTCATTGTGTTTTTTTGGGAAGATTCCTGGTAAAGCTTAGCCCCAAGGAAGTGCTGATGAAGAGAGGAGGGGACGAGTCATTAGGTCAAGTAACGACTCATCGTGACCAGCCGTAGGGGTGAAATTAGAATTTTTTGTTCAGTGACAATGGAAGACGTCACGAGTCGTTAGGTCTCCTGAAGACTCATGAAGTTAGTCGTTGCCCAGGCAAGGAATTTTGGGGATTTTCCAGACGGGGCCACGACTTGGCACCACGAGTCATTCCCAACCCCACGACTCATGGAGTGCCTCGTGGGGTCTACCNCCAGTGGGGGTTTTCCCTGCGATGCTCCAAGGGTATTTTTGTAAAATACTATGCTTTTAATCCCTAAACCATGTCATTTTGGGTTATTTTAATGAGATTTAGGGAGGTAATCAATGTTCCCTCTCCATTTCTCTCATTCTCTCAAGCTCAGAACATAGAAACCTCAGATAGGAGACTTAGAGTAATATCAAGGGTTTCAAGTTTTCTCCTTAGATTCTCCAGATCCTTTCCAGGAAATTTGACTCCAGGTATGTGGGAATTCAACAAGGGAATTACCCTTTCCTTGTGCCCCAAAAGCCTTCTATAATTCCTTATCGGTCTCGCCCTGAATATCAGAAATAGGGTTAGCGTCAGTCAGATTATGAATATTCTTATGGGTTGAAATTTTTGTGAATTCTTGCAATGTTTTCACTATTTATCAAGCATGTTGTTACTCTCTTCATGAAATATTGTTTTAGTCCTAGTTCTATAAAATGCAGTAAATTTGGGTCTCACATGGTTGACTAAATACAGTTGTTGCTTGATTCTATTAGTTCCTGAATTCCCATGTCATTACCATCATGTGAGTTCACAGTCAGTTGGCATGCTAGTTCAGTCTCAGTTAGAAATTAGCATTTTCAGTACCTTTCAGTAAGTCAGCTGATCAGTTTAACAATAGTCAGATCTTGAGGAGTTTAGTTCAGTAATACTCCCTAGCTTTAGTTATTAATTAGTTCTCTAGACGGTTACAACACTTCCAGATAAGCATCTCTGGCCAGTCTTAGAACACTAGTTTCAGTTATCTCGTCGTACAAACTCTTAGGTTACTTCCAGATAAGTATTCCTGACTTAGTTTAGGACCCCAGCTTTGAGCTATCAGTTTAGTAGTCAAGTTAGGACTATCCAGTGGGAGTAGTACTTAGCACCAAGCAGACTGCGATTCTAGCGCATCCAGGTTCCCAGAACTACATTGCCATTCTAGGGTATTGACCCAAATGGGCCCCAGACTTGTGTTCACCCAGCTCAGCCACTATACCTTGGACAAGTATAGTGGGCTTTCTCCGATAGGGTGTATACATCGGAATCCACATCTAGCTCATATATGTTAGTTATAAACTCTCCCACTTGTCAGTACAATTTAGTTCAACCCAGTCTCAATTTAGCTCAGTTTAGTCATTTAGTTCCGGGATATGTTTATGACCATCAGTAAGGGTCATATTGACCATATCACAGTTATAGATTAGCTTTTATTAGTACTCAGTATCGGTTGGTCATTTCATGTTATTTCAGTTTAGTTGCTTATTTTCCATGCTTATTATATATCTCACTTACTTGGTACATTCAAAGTACTGATGCATACTTTCTATGTTGTATCATATTATGATACAGGCACAGGTTATCAGTCACAGTGTCATCAGTAGTTTCCCCTTCGACGATTTTAGCAGCAACGTTATTTGGTGAGTCCTCATCTTCCGAGGACGATGCTTGCTTTTCAATTAGTTTTTTTTAGTCAAATTTTAGAGTTAGTTGGGGGCTTGTCCTGGAAACTTATCAGTTAGTAGTTGGCTTTCAGAAATAGATGTTCAATATTTAGTACAGTTATGTTTATTCTTTTCAAAATAGTTTTACTTGAATAGTTATTTTTATACAGTTTCCGCTTATGTTTACTTAGTTGACCAGTGTAATGTCAGACCATGGGTTAGCTTAGGGTCACTTTGTAGCACCAAGTACCGTGTCTAGGCTAGGGTATAGACTTGGGTCGTGACAACCTTGGTATCAGAACCCTAGGTTTAGAGTATCCTAGGATTTCTGAAAGCCGCGTCAAGTAGAGTCCTTTTCATGGGTGTGAAGCCCGCCACACTTATGAGGGGGAGGATACAAGATGTTAATATGAAAACTCATTTTTATTCATACTCCTTATTGTGCGTTGAAGTTGAATCTCATAAAATTCCTCCTAACTCATGCTATATTTGTTTTAGTGAAAATATTCCTCCAAAATGAGGAAATGAAAGGAGGGCTGGCAATGCCAACCGACCTGCCCCACCAGCTCTAGCAGTCCCTCAGGATGATCAAGTGTCCTTGGCAGAATTTTGGGCAGTGATTCAGCTATTGGCCCAGACTGTGACCAACCAAGTGAACCAGCAGATGGTTCCAGTTAATGTAAATGGGTCTACAGCAACTGCTAGGGTTCGGGACTTCACCCGACCAACTTTTCATGGATCTAAGGTGGGAGAGGACCCGCAGGAGTTTGTGGATGAGTTGCGCAAGATCACTCGGATTATGGGTGTTGGTTCCGTTGAGAGTGTTGATCTACTGCCTACCAGTTAAAAGGGGTGGCTCATATTTGGTACAACCCGTGGAAGGAAGGGAGGCTAGCAGACGCAGGATCAATAGAGTGGGATGAGTTCAGTATGGTATTTCTAGACAGATTCTTTCCTCGGGAATTGAGGGAGGCTAAGGTAATTAAATTTATGAATCTGAGACAGGGTAACAAGAAAGTGGAGGAATATGCATTGGAGTTCACTCGGTTGTCGAGGTATGCTCCAGAGATGGTTGTTGAGCCAAGAGCTTGCATGCTCAAATTTGTCAATGGAGTGTTCGATTTGGTACTTAAGGAGGCAAAACTGCAATGCTCATCAAGGACATCAACCTCTCTAGTCTCATCATTCACGCACAACAGATTGATCCAGAGAAGTTGAAGGATATTGAGTGGGAGAACAAGCGAGCTAGAACAGGTTAGTCGAATTATGGCCACCAGTGGTCCGGGGGCAATAGTCGCCCACAATAGCAGCAATAGAGAACTCCAACACCCACATCAGCCAGCATCCCATAATTCTGGTACTGCAAAGATTGGAAGGGAGGAGAATCTGGCTCTCAGTCCACCAGTACCAGCAACCGTCACTCAGCTTTTCCTAAGTGTGGCAAGAACCATCTAGGTGAATGCCACATGGTCAAAGAGGGTTGCTTGGATGTGGGCAGTTATGTCACAGGTTAAAGAAGTGTCCATTAGTAGGACGGGGGAGAACTCAGTCTACTTCAGCAGCCCCAGCAGGTCGCTCGGCTCAGTAGGGGACTACTTCACGTACAGATGGCAGTTAGAGACAAAATTGTTTTTATGCCTTGTCCCCTCATCAGGATCAGGAGAGCTCACCTGATGTGGTCATGGTTATGTTACGTATTTTCCATCTAGATGTATATGCACTACTAGATCCAGGAGCCATACTTTCATTCGTGACTCCTTATATGCCTTCTTAGTCTCTACCCTAGTTGGTGAGTCAGTTAGAGCCAGCTGGGTATATAGAAACTGCCCAGTCTATGTGTCGAGTAAAGTTATTCCAGTTGATCTGGTAGAGCTAGACATGGTTGATTTTGACCTCATTTTTGGCATGAATTGGTTACATTCCGGTTATGCCTCAATGAATACCCCGAAAGTTCTTGAAAATAGACTGGGGAGTTAAATCTAAAATCTACAGAAATTGGGGAAATATAGCACAGGACGAGTGTAGTAACGACTCGTGGTTTCAAACCACGAGCCATTGTGAGAAGTCATGGGTTTAGGTGTTCGAGTGGAAGTGGAAGTAACGATTGATGTAACGACTCGTTGTAAGAAACAATGATTCATCATTCGTTGTCGTGGTAAGAGATAGACTTCAGCAGATGGCATACAACAGGTCTTCTAACAACTCTTTGTGAGGTGTAACGAATCGTTGTTACCGATCGCTGTTGGGTTTCAATAATTTATAGTGTATGTGGTGGATCAATACCACGACTCGTTAGAAGCAACCACGAGTCGTTGAGGCTCGTGGTAGGGAGGTGCAGATTGTGTGAAGGGCAAACAACCGGTCCATGTAATGATCCGTTGTCTTAGAGGACGAGTCATCCTGTTCATCTGTTGTTCAGATCTGAAGGAAAGTCTCAGCAGTGCATAGCACGGACAAATATCACGGGTCGTGGTATCCTCCAACGACCCGTTGGGTCGTCCGTTGTTTGGTCCAGTGAGCAATTTTTCTGCAAAATTAGTAAGGGTATTTTCTTCATTCCTAGGTTCTAGGGGCCTATACTACGTCGTTTAAGGCTCGTTTCAATGCGTTTAAGGAGGGGAAAACCTATTCTAAGTTATTTCTTCCCATGCATGCAAACTTAAGAGTTTGAAGAGAGGACTTAGAGCAAGTTTTGAAGGTTTCCATTGGAATCTCATCTTGGGAAATTAGAGAAGTGGTAAAAATCATCTCTCCCAGGTATGTAGGGTTATGAGTGGGTGTCTTTTTCCACACCCATGCCCAATTTATATTAAATCATGAAAATTACCTATGATCAAGTATGGGGGTTTTACCCAATTGCATAATTCTTCAATCTCTATACATGGATATGATTAGATTATATTATATTTATATTGATGAATTGTGAAGCTTTGGCAGATTTTAAATTATTTTCAATAAAAAATAATGTTTTCTAAATTATGAAATTACATGCCCAAGGATGAAAAATTCATGAAAGAAGAGAACGATGATGAATATATGATGATGATGCGATTTGATGATGAAAAACATGTTTCTAAAGCTATCCATGATAATGATATTATTTTTTAAAAATGAATTGAGTAGATTCAAGTATGGTAAAGCTTTGGGCAATGCCCACATGTTGATTTAAAATGATGATTTTCCCAAAATAAGCATACCACATTGTTTGGAGTGGAGTCTCCCAAATTTCATATTATTAGCTTGTGGTATGTTTCAAATTAAAGCTTCTCATATGCATAAGTTCATAATTGAGATGTATGTCGTTATTGAGCTTTGCAAAGGACAATGTTGAGCTTCGTTTCATATGATGTTGAGTTATGCATGATTTCATCTTGAGCTTTGTCAATAGACGATGTTGAGCTTCGTTATATTCGATGTAGAGCATTTCATGTTTTTGGGTGAAGAGTTTAGCATTGAGTGGGCTAAGGGTCGATCACCCGATTCCCTAGAACTACGCACCAACGTAGGATGATACTATTATATTATTGGGACCTCCCTTGTGAGCTATCGCCGACCCTATTGTCCCTTGAGCTTGATATCGATATCATGGTATCGTCCATAGCCATGGAAAGGTTATGGACGTCTCTACCCACTTGAGTGTGATAGTTCGGACCACGTGAGCTCTATCATGGTATGTCAGTTAAATGACGAGTCTCCCACAGTCTATACTATTCAAATTTGCATATTCATTACTCATGGTAATTACTTTTCACATGCATGTTCTAAAAGTAAAGTTTGACTCATTGTTCAGCTTTGATCATAAATGTTATGTTTCAGCTTTAAGTCATTCAAGTTAGTCATGATGTTATAAAGCTATGCATGGTCATGTCATGATAAGATTTCAATTTCAAAATGAATGCAAGTAGCCCTTCTTCTCAGACTTGAAAGCTTATGATATATTATGAAATGTTTTAAATGATTTATTTTACTTAAGAAGTTTTACTTACCTTGCATACTCGATATATTCCACGTACTGACCGCATACTCCCTATGCTGTATTGTTTCACGACACAGGACCCGGTTCGCAGCTTCAGCCCCTGTTCTTAGACAGCTTTCCGGAGTTAGTATCTGATCAGATTGGTGAATCCTCATCCTTCGAGGACTAGACTATCATTTTCCTTTATGTATTTCTAGTTTTTCAATATTGTTGAGTTAGTTGGGGTCTTGTCCCATCAACTCGTCCAGATTAGAGGCTTTCAGACTTATGTGTGTGTTAGCTTCGGATGTTATTCTGATGTGATGTTGAATTAGACTTCCGCTGAGATTATATGGATGCTTTCTTTAGTTTATTGAATGAGTTAGTTGTATGCTTATGCCATGGGTTGACTTGGGGTCTCTCGGGGTCCTTTGTCCCGTGTCTATGATCTGGGCCTCCGTTTGAGTCGTAACACTCAATCAACTATAGAACTAGAGTAATTAGGTTTTAGTTTCCCAATGAGCCAGTCTTAGAATAGATGGGTAGTGTTTCAGCACCTAAGGGTCGGTTTATTTCCTACCTTAAGGCAAGGAAGCTCTTTTCAAAAGGGTGCATTTATCACCTAGTTTGGGTCAAAGATTCTAGCTTCGAGACCCTAATGATTCAGACAATTTCAATTGTCAGCAATTTCGCTGATGTGTTTCTTGAAGTTTTTCCCAGAGTCCCTCCTGAGCAAAAAATAGACTTCGGCATAGACCTTCTTCCAGACACTCATCCCATCTTTATTCCTCCTTATAGAATGGCTCCAGCTGAGCTTAAGGAGTTGAAGGAACAACTGAAGGACCTTTTAGATAAGGGCTTCATTAGGCCCAACATCTCTCCATGGGGTGCTCCTGTAACACCCCGAAAGTTTCTAAGATCAGACCCCAGACTTAAAGAAAGAATTCAGAAGGAAAGTGGAAATTTTACCACAGAAAGAGTTTTGGTATGACTTGTTAGGTGACTCAAAAAGTTGTGGTGATTCTCGTGGCAAGCAGTCAATAAGGTCCTGTTCAAAGCTCCGAGGTAACGACCCACGTCACAACTCATGGGGTGAGGAGATGAGTTATGGGGTCCTTGTCACGAGCAGCAGCCTGAAATGACAAGACTCCAGGGAACGAGGGACATGAAGACTCGTTAGGTCTAGTAATGAGTCGTCCTGAGAGTTGTCGAGGGGAAGTTTAGACATAAAGATTTCAGTGATAATGGAAGGAGTCACGAGTCGTTTAGGTCAACTAACGACTCATAAAGTTAGTTGTCGGCAGATTCAAGGAATTTTTTGAGAAATTTCCAATGCACTTCATGACTTGTCACCACGAGTCATTGTCAACCCCCACAATTCATGGAGTGTCTTGTGGGGACTGGCAGATGGATTTTTCCTGTGAATTTTCAAGGGTGTTTTTGTAAAATCCTATGCTTCTAACTCCTAAACTATGTTGTTTTGAGTATTAGATGGGACATTTTAAGGGGTTTCTTCCAGCCTAATCCCTTATTCCTTCCAAATACCCTCTCAAACTCTTCTTCCTCCCCTCTCTCAAGTCTCAAGGATTCAATTGGAGTATCTTCAAAGTCTTCAAGGTTCAAGTTCAAGTGGGGATTTCTTCTAATCAGGCGTGTGGGTTTTCAACAAGGACATCCTTTCATCCTTGTGCCCCAAACTTTTTACTAAAAACCCAAATCTCTTTATTCTAGAAAAGCATGGTCTAGGGTTTTAATTTTTGCATGAATTCTCTTATGCGTTCTATACATTCTAAGACGCATAATGATTAATAACCATATATCCTTACGAAACTACTTCCTAGTTCTCAATTTATGTTCATGATATGTGGTCGGCATGATTATAGAATTTTCATCATGATTTAGAGTAAATTTCAGAATGGGTTTTCATGAAACATTCGTACGCATTCACCATGATCTCATTGTACATGTTCAAGGCAGGAGTTTATCATATGGGTTTTCCGTAAACCTAGAATATATGATTCAATAAATATATGTTGAGGTATGATTAGAACTTGTGGGCTTGGGTGGATATGAAATAAATGAAATATTTACATGCCTTCACTATGATTTAGGGTATATGCTAAAGTATGATTTGGACCTATGGATCTTATATGAATCTAAAATATACGTCATATGCTATGAACTCGGAGTTTTGAATATTGTGGATGTGTGTAAAGTATGATCTGATCCTATAGATATTTCATGGAATGTAAAATGTATGGTTTAACTGATGATTCGGAACCATGATGATATGAATTGTGAAAATAAAGCATGAGAACGATCCTTCAGACTTGTGGGCTTGTGTTTAGTAGAAAGTAGCCCTGATCAGACTATAAATGAATTCAATATTGGGTAATTAGTTGAATGCTCATGTCTCTGATTAGCTCCAGTAATTTAGACTAGACGAATGACGTCAGACTAGTGCTCTCTATGTTCAGGTATAGTCGAGACTCTCATTAGCCGAGTATATTTCCCTTAGTCAGTCGAGACTCTCAATAGCTGAGAATGTTTCCCTTAGTCAGTTAGGACTCTCATTATCTTAGAATGTTTCCCTTAGTCAGTCAGGTCTCTTATTAGTTGAGAATGTTTCCCTTAGNCGACGGTCTCCGTTTCGCCCTAAATTTTTGCTGTGCGCAGCCTGCTAGCTTAGTCAGTCAGGTCTCTTATTAGTTGAGAATGTTTCCCTTAGTCTGTTGGGACTCTCATCAGCTGAGAATGTTTCCCTTAGTAAGTCAGGACTCTCATTAGCTGAGAATGTTTCCCTCATTCATTCGGGACTATCATTAGCTGAGAATGTTTCCCTTAGTCAGTCGAGACTTCATTAGCTGAGAATGTTTCCCTTAGTCATTCAGGACTCTCATTAGTTGAGAATGTTTCCCTTAGTCAGTCAGTGACTCTCTATATCAGAGAATATTTTCCCCTTAGACAGTCAAATACTCTCCATAGCAGAGAATGTCTCCCTTAGACAACTAGGGAATCTCCATGATATCAGTCACGACTTCAGTTCTCAGTATATGCCCAGTACATGACCTTTATGCATCAGTTGATTTTACTTTGGTGATTGTTTTCAAATAAAATCTTCATGTATATATGTGTGTGTGTGTGTGTTAGACAGGGTTATTGTATCTTCGTTCAATTATATGTCCAGTGTTGTATTCAGTTACTTTCTTCTTGTATAATTGCATGTTTTAGTTTATTTACACTTCCCGCATGCACAGTACATTCCAAGTACTGACCGTATACTTTATGTGCTATATCATTTCATGATATAGATTCAGGTTTCCAGACTCAGCTATGTGGTTAGATACGCTCCATTCCCACCTCAGCTACTTGTGGTGAGTCCTAATCTCCCAAGGACGTGATTTATGTTTTCTAATTCATTTATGTTTCAGTTTTCAGACTTTAGGAGTTAGCTGGGGGCTTTAGCAACTCATCAGTTTAGTAGAGGCTTTCAGACTTGTATAAACAGATTCAGCTTTGTATCGGAGTTTTATGAGATTTGTTGTTTTTGATTTTAAATTAGACTCTTTCAATTAGTTTCTGCTTAGTTATGATTTCTGTTAGTTTTTATTCTTATAGTGTTATGCTATGATTATGCCATGGGATGACTTGGGGCCTCTCGGGGTTCCTTGTCCCGTGTTTCGATCCGGGTATATGTTCGGGTTGTGAAAAACTTGGTATCAGAGGAAAGGTTTAGAGTGTTCTAGGGTATCTGAAAGCGGCATTAAGTAGAGTCTTTTTCATGGGTGTGAAGTGCTTCACACTTATGACAAAGAGGTTACGAGATGTTTATAGAAAAGTTCCCCTTTTTTCATGATTCTTATCGTGCATAGAGTATGAAACTTTAACAGTTCCTCTCCTAACTCATACTTCACGTGTTTGCAGATAATGCATCCAGATGAGCGAACAGAAGGAGAAATGGTAATGGGAGCTAGCAAGCCCCACCAGCCCCAGCGAACCCGAGTTCAGGGCAGCCTTTCACATGTTGGCGCAGCACATGACCGCCTAGATTAATCAGCAGGCGATGGCTCATGTTCCCCAGAATGGAAACGTAGCGGTGGATAGGGTAAGAGACTTCCTCAGAATGAATCCACCCAAATTCTTAGGGTCAAAGGTTGACGAGGACCCATATGAGTTCTTAGAGGAGGTCCAGAAGATCACCCAAATCATGGGGGTGACGGGAATGGGGAGTGTAGACTTAGCCTTCTACCAGCTAAAAGGAGTTGCTCATATTAAGGTTTGTCAGTTGAGAGATAGTCGGGGAGTTGGAGCAGCCCTCGTAGGTCGGGATGAGTTTATGACTGCGTTCCTGGACAGGTTTTTCCCTAGGGAGTTAAGGGAGGCAAATGCAACAGAGTTCATCAATTTGATACAGAACAACATGACTGTCCAGGGGTATGCATTGGAGTTTACCTGATTGTCCAAGTATGCACCGGAGATGGTAGCCGACCAGAGGGCTCATGTGAGTAGGTTCGTGAATGAAGGGTCAGACTCCTTGGTCAAAGAGTGCAGTACTGCCATGTTGTACAAGGAAATAGACTTCCCACAGTGGGTGATATTCGCTCAACAAATAGAAGCGGAACGGGTAAAGGAACAAGAGAGAGAGTCCAAGAGAGCTAAAACCCGAGATTCAAAGTTTTACCCTCAAAGGCTGAGTGGTGGACACCGCTCACACTACCAGTAGAGATCATCATCCCCAGCACCTTCAATAGCCAGTGTTCTATATAAACCCAGGGTAAGGGAGATTACGTACCCATTGTGTACGAGCTGTGGGAAACACCATTTGGGAGAATGCATGGCTAGCTCAGATGCTTATTTTTGGTGCGGCAAGATGGGCCATAAGCACCAAGATTGTGCAGTAACTAAGCGGAGCGAGAGTAGAGCCTCAGCCACCTCTTCAGTAGCTCCTGTGAACAGCCCATTTCAGTAGGGGGAATCATTTAGCGCAGGTGGCGGACAACGTCAAAATCGCTCCTACGCCTTGGCAACACATCAGGATAAGGGAAAGTCTCCAGAAGTAGTCACAGGTATGTTATGAATTTCTCGTGTTACTCTTTGCATGTTGCTAGCCCCAGAACCCCAGTATTGAATAAGGAGCTCTTGTGATGTGTGTTGAGAAGAGATTGTCAATATATGGTGTGAATAGCTGTGAGTATGAGGTTTGCAGTGAATGTCGGGGGAGGAGGAGATGTCAAGAGTTAATGGTTTATCTCCAACCTTAAGAAAGACTCAGGAGCCTTATAATGACATCTTTAAGCTAAGGGGGAGATGGTAAGTCTGTGAGACAAGTCGAATCTTGAGTATGCTAGTAGAGGAGTTCCAACCCTAATAGTTACGATATGTCAATGCCTTCAGATTCAGATAATTCCCCTCTTATTTCAGTTGAAGCTATGCTCTACCCATTCTTATGTGCAGACTTCCAGAATTTTTAGATAGCCGCTTTAGATAGTGATGCCTTACTCTAGGAATCCTTAAGGCTCATCTTTATGTTATAAACTAGCTATGTGTGTTGACTCATGCCTTCCAGTATGTTTAGCTCAAATTCAATCTTTAGAAGTTTCTAAATAGCCCAGTAGATGAGGGTACCTCATATATGTGCTCAATTATAGATGTCGTGAATGACTTGTGCTCATGAATTCCTTACTTTCAATTAGAGTAGATATCATGAATTCTAGTTCAGTATCAGAAAGCGATTTGAGAATGATGGCTTAGTCCATATCATCTCAGTGCTAGTTGGAGGGAAAGAATCCTTCTTAGTGCTCTATTTAGTTACATGCCAGTTTCATGACTTTCAGTCCCTCTCACACCTTAGTATGCATGTACAATTCAGATATTCAGTTCAGATATGTAAGATCAGCCCAGAGTCAGATGCTCCATCAATTTCAATTTTAAATGTTCCGTATTTGGGATATCAATTCTTTCCCTAGTTTTCAGCATGTCTAGTCAATATTCGAGGATGAACGTTCCCAACGGGAGATATTGTAACACTCCGAAAGTTTCTAAGATCAGACCCCAGACTTAAAGAAAGAATTCAGAAGGAAAGTGGAAATTTCACCACAGAACGAGTTGCGGTACGGCTCATAGGTGACTCCATGAGTCGTGGTGAGACTCGTGGCAAGCAGTCAATGAGGTCCTGTCAGAGCTTTGAGGTAACAACCCACGTCACGACTCATGGAGTTAGGAAATGAGTCGTAGGGTCCTTGTCACGAGCAGCAGCCGGAAATGTCAAGACTCTAGAGGACGAGGAACATGAAGACTCGTTAAGTCCAGTAATGATTCGCCCTGAGAGTTGTCGAGTGGAAGTTCATCCATAAAGATTTCAGTGATAACGAAAGGAATCACAAGTCGTTAAGTCAACTAACGACTCGTGAAGTTAATTGTCGGCAGATTCAAGGAATTTTTGAGAAAATTTCCAGTGCACTACACGACTTGGTACCACGATTCATTGTCAACCCCCACGACTTGTGGAGTGCCTTGTGGGGATTGGCAGATAGATTTTTCCTGCGAATTTCCAAGGGTGTTTTCGTAAATCCTATACTTCTAACTCCTAAACTATGTCATTTTGAGTATTAGATGGGATATTTTAAGGGGTTTCTTCTAGCCTAATCCCTTATTCCTTCAAAATACCCTCTTAAACTCTTCTTCCTCCCCTCTCTCAAGACTCAAGGATTCAATTGGAGTATCTTCAAAGTCTTCAAGGTTCAAGTTCAATTGGGGATTTCTTCTAATCAGGTGTGCGGGTTTTCAACAAGGACATCCTTTCATCCTTGTGCCCCAAACTTTTTACTAAAAACCCAAATCTCTTTATTCTAGAAAAGCATAGTCTAGGGTTTTAATTTTTGAATGAATTCTCCTATGCCTTCTATGTATTCTAAGACCCGTCATGATTAATAGTTGTATATGCTTACGAGATTACTTCCTAGTCCTCAATTTATGTTCTTGATATGTGGTCGACATGAGTATAGAATTTTCATCATGATTTAGAGTAAATTTCGAAATGGGTTTTCATGAAACATTCATATTCTTTCACCATGATCTCATTGTACATGTTCAAGGCATGAGTTGATCATATGGGTTTTCTGTAAATCTAGAATATATGATTTAATAAATATATGTTGAGGTATGATTAGAACTTGTGGGCTTGGGTGGATATGAAATA